>JBCJKH010046220.1:34187-49580 GCA_039877255.1 Loriculus beryllinus | reverse complement strand
TCCAACAGTTCCATGTCCTTTTTATGTTGAGGACACCAGAACTGCACACAATACTCCAGGTGAGGTCTTACGAGAGCGGAGTAGAGGAGTAGGATCACCTCCTTCGACCTGCAATAGTTGACATCCTATGGGAAAAAGTCCAAAGGGGATTTGTAGAGCCTCTTCCAGCCCCAAAAGAAAAAGAAGAAAGTGTTGGGTGTGAGCTGGTTTTGTCTGTTGAAACCCTGGGCTGTGCAGGGAGCAGAGCTACACATGGACTGGGGCTCTGCTGGCTACTGCCATGGCTTTGAGATGAGCTGGTGACAGTCTGGGAAAGGACTGAGCTGACAGAGCAAGGCAAAGATGCTGAGGAGGTAAAAGCAGTTGTAACACAATGTATTATTAACAGAACGAGCCCATGTTGGAGAAGACAGGGCTGGAAGAGATCTTGGTCACATATTTGCTGGGGTTAGATGGGTGCTTACCAAGCCAAAGGTTCCTGATGAGGAACAACTTGATGCCATTGGTAGGAATAAAAGCACTGATACAGTTCACGTGAGGGAAACTGTTTAAGGACAGTCTGCGTGAGAGCTATGTGGGAGGGAGTGCTTTATGAATGAGCTGCTTCCTCCGTTTAGAATTATTGATAACTGTGAAGTACGAGATCTGGACTGCACATGGAGTGGTGTGCTAACACCAACACCCAAGAGCAGTCCTGCCTGCCAGGCTCTGCACCAGGCAGCTGAACCAGAGAGCAGAAGGACTTCATTACTCCTTGCCCTGCCATTGAGGAAACTGGGATAAAACACTGGGTTGTTCAGGGAAACTACACCTGGGTGAAGACCATCCTGAAGGCCTGACACATCCACTAGTTAAAAAACAAAGAATGGAGATTGCCAGAACTGTAGGCAATAATCTGACATGAAAGGAACCACACAGGACACAAAATAACATGACTCCAGACCTTGTTATGACAGATACAGATGAATTAATCTCTGGTCCGGAAGGCAGTGGTTGCCTGGGGACTAGCCAGCATAACCTGATTCCGCTTGTTCTGGGTGAAAAGGGGCAGTTCTGGCTCATTTACATGTGATATTCCATAGGGTTAATTTTTCCAAAGCTGAGAGAAAGTAGGAGAGAAACTGGATGGGAGGAATAATTAAAAAAAAAAAAAGTGAGAAAATACTGTGAGCTCTTCAGAAGGAATTTTTGATAGGTGACAGGTCACAGTGCAGATGGAGAGGAAACAGGTTTGGCTATAGGCCCATTCTGATTCCATGGCAAATTGGAAACCAAAGAGGTACATGTCAGAACTGGAGGGGAGGGGAGACATTAAAAATCAGTCAATAAAATGGAAACTTAAGATATTGATTGGAAAAGCTAAAGAACAAGGGAAAAGAAACATGTTGGGCAGGGTTGAGGACAACAGGAAACACTTGCAGGTAGATGGAGAACAAAAGAAGTGACAGCACTGGTACATCTCCACCTAACACCATGGAGATGATAACACTAAGAGTGATATATAAAAGTAGTTGTGCACAGTAAGTATTTGGAGAGCAGGAGGGGGATATACTTGTATCAGATGAGATATCGCACACACCACTGGAATCTTGGAAAGATATTAGAGCACATACAAGAGCAAACTCACAAGCGCAGAAGAGTCCTTAGAGAGCTGGCAGAGGTGTCCTGTCTTACTAATCTTTATTTGCAAGAAGATCAGAGAAATGCTAATGTTTTGCCATAATTTCCAAAGAAGGCAAATGAGATCACTGGATAAATCAGACCTGTTAACCTGGCATCTTGCAAAAGAGTTGAAGAGAATCTGAGCTTTAACCAACGCAGAACTAACAGGCAAGAACATAAATTGCCCTGGTTTTGTGGCAGCAAAATTTGGTTGGTACATAAAAGCGATCCTGGTTTTGGTAAGTGAAGGTCACTGAATGACCTTATGACCATGTTGGTTTTGTGAACATTTTGACTGAGAACTCTGTGATACAATGTGATTAAGTATTCCCTACAGGGTGGGCCTTAGAAATAATTGACTTCTGTTGACAGAGGGGAGTTTTCCCTTGGAAGATGGATGTCCCTGAATCCTTCTTGCCGCTGATAATGCTGGCACATGGCAGAAGGATGGGTAACGAGATAAGGGCATCACAGTCCTGCTCAGTGGTTTGCTCCTTTGGTGAACTCAACCCATTCAAAGCAAACATCTTAGCAAGTCAAATGCAAGAAGCATGGAACAGATTGCGGACTTCATGTACCAAGTGGGAGGCTGGAAAGGTTCAGATAAACAAACTCAACCAGAGCTCCCACTGTGATATGGGAGTAAAAGGAGTAGCAAAATTGTTGGATGTTCAAATAGCAGTTAACATGGCTGATGGAGAAGTCCTGTCTATGTTTTTCAGTTTCAGTTTGTTTGTCTTGCTTTGTTTTTCATGAAGCTGAAATGTGGGAGAAGATGTAGAAAAGAATCACTGTAAGAAAGCCAAGCATGGGAGAGAACGAGAGCACACATGCCTAGTCTGGTTATCTAAATGAAACAGAGATTAAGAGGTATATGAGTGTTTTCTTAAAGCCAGGAAAGCTAATTTCAGTTGTTGTAAGTAACACCGAACATTTACAGAGGAGAAACCAACAAGACACAAACTCTTCAGCCTGCTGCCGACACGAAGGACGCGTTCTGACAAAGTAAAACCTCCATCCATTTCTCATCATGTTCCCAATCTCTCTGGCTTGGCAGAAGGAAGATGCACCACAGGTGTCGGAGACCTCACCCTGGGAAACAAAACCCTCAGACACGCCCTTCAATCCCCTACAGCAATCCAAACGTACATATTCATCTCAACATACCCTAAGCAGGTATCCCACAGCACATACCTGGGATACCTACCACTGCTGGCTAACAACTACATTCCTATCAGTTCCGCGTTAGTTGAAACATTAGGGCCACTTCATGTATTATTATCAGTGCTTGATCTCCCAAGTGTCTTAAAGAAGGTGGTGTTCATACAGCTCGACTTTGTTAATGTCTTATGAGGATAGCCATGCCCTTACGACTGTCTACACCCATTTTCATCTAGCACCTTTACACACAGAGAGATTTATTGTTTTATCGCTCCATTAACAAAATCATCCACCTTAGTCTTTGTCTGAGGTCCTACAACTCTTTCCTTTATACTAAATGACAAAACACCTACCTAAGAGTTAAAGTTTTTTAAGTTAAAATGCTCTCAGGAGCCTAATTGCCTCCATTTCAATGCTAAATACTTTACTATAGGCAACAAACCAATGGCTAAATTCCAAAGCCAGGGTAAACCCACATTAGAAATGATCAGGCTTCTTCAAGGAGAAGCATGATTAATCATCGGAACCAAACAGCTAATGAGAGGCTGAGTTTAAAATCTACGGCTTTATCTCCAGGTCAAGACTTGGTTACCTGCTGGAAGTAGTGCTTGATTTGGCATCCATTGTAGAACTGGGCAAAATACAGTGGCCTGTGGTGTAAACGAAGCCACATGGGAGGAGTAGCCATTTCTTCTGATCTGATCCTCCCAAACATACTGTACCTCTACCTGCTTCACCAAGACCTGGGGGTGAGCAAATGGGCTCCCTAAAATCGCAGCTCTGGAGACAGCTCTTTATCCAGCTTGCCCTCCTCTCTGCCTTCAAGGGATCCCTTAATATGCGGTGTAAAGCAGTCAGGAGCAGAAAGCCAAAGCATGGCTAACCCCAGCCCAGGGTCAGGAAAGGCCTGTGAGCCTCTCTGATGTGTAAATCTTTGGCACGTGTCTAGAACTTTGGCCAACCTGAAAGACTGAACAGGGCCTTCCTCTGAGGTCTCAGCTTGGAGAACTTGTTCCTTTTCAAAATCCTACCTCCCACCCTGAGGTTGAGCTCACAGGTCATGGTGCTTGAGGGGAGTCCCGTTAGATCAGAGCTGCTTACATACCTTACAGCAGCTATGCCAGGATTGTCTTCCCACAAGTGACCCAAAATATTGTCTTGTGATGGCTTATTAACTGGGAAGTACCTCAGGACACAATGTTTGCTCTGTGGTGGAAGGCATAATGGGGTGGGTGAAAGGTGGGAGGATCAACTGTGCACTGAAGGTGGCTCTCTGTCCTGCTTGATAGTAATGGGCATCCCAGTATTAGATATTTATATTAGGTAGTAAAATCTCACTTTCAGCTATCACCTTGAAGCATCCCTCAGTCAAGCTTTGCTTTAGACTTCTGCTGGCAGACTGCATACTATCCCTCTGGACATGTCCATGTCTCTATCAGGTCCTCCCTTTCTCACCACCATTTCTGGCTGCCCCACAGCAGCACAGTACCCTGGATATGAAGAGTTTTCCCTGAGGAGACAAGCAGTGAGCATGCAGTGTTGCCACATTTCCGAAAGGATGGACTTTTGACATCCTTAGTGAGTTCTAACTCTCCTTGTCTTTGGGTGCTCCATGGTGTGAGGCTGTGGTACAACCTGAAAGCCAAGGTTAGGGCCATCACTTGTTCCTTTGAAAGAAAACATTCTAAAGGCAACCATAATGCTCCTAGCACCTCCTCAGGAGACAGTCCAAAACAGTGGAACCTACCTGTCCAAAAGGGACAGGCTGCTCCCAGTCTCCCTGCAACCCCGTTTCCTGGGCTGTTCATTTCTTGCTGCATGAGTACAGAGCAAAGGCCCCTGCTTTGACACATGTGCAGGTGTTAACTATCACAACATGATGCTGTTCCATGGACTTACACTCCCAGGGAGCCCGTGAGATATCAACCAAAGCCATGGCAATTTGGGGAGGGCCCCGCAGACCCTACTTGGCTGCTAGGAAGCGGAACCTGGGTGGGAACAGATGTGGGGTGAGTGTGGGTGCCTCTGCGGATGCTTGGGAGCAGAGCTGCCCCATGTGCTTGGAGCTGCAGTCTCACACACTTAATCAGCACCAAATGTGCACATGCATAAAGTGAACAGAGGGAAAGCCTTTGTGAGGCAGTGGTGACTGCCGCTGTGGAAACAGAGAACCCTTTTCCCCTTAAAGTTTACTGCTTTTACTACTAGCCTGGCCTGGAAGCCTTTATTGCTCCCGACACAGCCAGGACTTTGCTCTAAAGCCAACCAATGGGAAGCACCAGAAAACCTGCGCCAGTATCTACAAGCATGCGCGCACCTTTGTGTGTGTGCGCATTCCTCCATGTGTGGGTGCCCGTGTGTGTGCATGTGAACGTGCCAAGGGGTGTGAGCAGGGGTTTGGGTGGAGCGGGAGCACACCTCGCCTGCCCCGGGTGTCGGCGTGGGGAGCCAGCCGGGGGCTGCCGCTGGCTGCAGGCTCCCTCCCACTGCCGGGAGGCTCTGGGGGGAAAGTTCAGCACTTCTGCAAACAGAGGCCTCTCTTACAGACATCGGCAGCCACTTCATGGGCGGGTTTGCAAAGGAGCTCCGTGCCCCACTGCAGAGCTGGAAGGAAGCACGCAGCTTCTGCAGGCAGCGTGTCACCCTGAGCCCACCTCCAAGCTCCTTGGAGGGTCTGCCCTCCCGGTGTCCCATGTCATGCCACACACTTGTGTGTCCCCACAGCAGGGAGGTGTGAGAGGTACTGAGGTTCTCTGGAAGCTGATGATGTTATCTTTGCTGATGCAGGTGGCAAAGCTCCCCCAGTCCAGAGGAGCTGCCAGCAGCCCATGGCAGCCCCAGCATCACATCTGTCCTCCTCCCCACCTGAGCTATCAACCCCTGCCAGCAGCAGGGCAGGCGCCTGGCAGCTCTTGGTTAAAGGGTCACACGTGTAGCTTGAGACCTCAGCCCTGCCATGCATCCGGTGCTGTCGTGGAAGACCCAAAGCTAGAGAATCCTTTGAGTCCGTAAGGCCTGATGGGCACTTTCCCCTTGCCTGACTCCTGTCCTCAAGGTTCTTTTCCTGGGACTAACACCAACCTCCTTGTGCCCACAGCAGCCAGAAGCACTGAGCCACATTTTGTCTTCTGGTCCAGGCTGGCAAGAGAAGCCTGAAACCTGGCCTCCTCTGCTGCTTGCAGCCCTCATGACCCGCAGTGTCTGGGAGCTGTGGCAGGCATGCCTGCTGCACCACGCGGCGTTTCTGCAGGCAAGGAGGCCTTTGAGAGGCCAGGATAATGGCTAATAGTGCTGTTTTCCTCTGCTCTGCTTTCCTTCAAGTGAATTACCAGGGTCTTGCTGGGAATTATCCTGCCATTACCCAGCGCTCTGGGGAGCTGCCAGTGATTTACTTAACAGCAAACAACACAAAGAGCCGGACACGGCGGGAGCTACGCAACCAAACAAGCTGGGGAACATACAACTGGAAGAAAAATACCGTAACAGCAGCTGGGGTGCATGGATCTGGCCAGGGCCGGCAGCCAGAGGTGGGCACAAGATGACCCCGGGAGCTGTTCTCCATTTCCACATGGAGCAATGGAGCTGTTCTCCCTCAAGGACAGATTTGGTCTGTGGTGCAGCAGAGTGTGATAGAAGTGTCCAAAGGTGGTGACCCAGTGGTGCTGTGTCCAGCTGGCCAGGGTGGACCCCAGGGCTGCATTGGTACAAGAGGATTCACTTCTCTCTGTTCCTGGAAAGCCATGGGTCTCGAGGATGGTGGGAGGCTGCAAGCGAGCAGGTCAGCAGTGGAGCTGGGGCTGTCCCCCTGCTCTCACACCCAGCCAGTGCCTGCATAGGGGGCCAGGAGGGACAAAGGGTCCTGACACACACCCCTTCCCATTGTCTCTTTGTACCTTCCAGAATTCGTCCTTGTCACCCTTTATTGTTCTCTTTATAGTGAGAGCAGCCTTTGGACACCTCTGTCCTGCCTTGTCCCAGCCATACTGCTGCCTGTGACAGTCTCTGCACTGAAGTACCACCATGGTGTGACTCTGCCCAGGGCTGCTCTCTCCTCCCTCCAAAACAGCCCTCTATATGCAAAAGGATGTGGACACCCCTGCAGACACATGCCACCCATGTGTGTCCCCACCACCTCCCCATAAGCTCTCATGCTTGCCATGTCCCCCCTCTCCTTGCACAGGCTGCCCTTGCACAGCCTCCACGCACCCCTCCCCAGCGCCATGCACCCCCAAGCTACCCCAGCACCCAGAGGGACCCCCTTGTCCTCCTGCCCCGTGCTCTGCACAGACACACACACTCTCCTCTTGATGCTTCACAGGCGCCTGGCGAAGGAGGGGCTGGGTCGAGTGCTAGAAAGTTGTTCCTACTCTGCGCTGGGAGCAACCACATTACTCACGAGTCCTTTTTTAGTGCGGGTATGTGTTTCCCCCCTTCCATCTCCAGTCCATTAGCTACTATGGAAACAACATGTCATTGCCCGGAGGTGGAGTTCAGCCACAGCCAAAACAGCCACGGATAAATTCCAGCACCCAAATTCACATCCTGAGGCAAAGCCCATGCAGCTTAGCCAGGAACAGGAGCGGAGTCCCAGCTATGCTAAAGGAATAGATCTCATCCCAGCCCTGCTGGCTGTGGGAAGTGTGAGGTTCAGGAAGCACTGGTGAGGACCCTGTTGTCCCAGCTGGGGTGGAAATGGCATGGCTGGGGAAGGCCAGGGTGATTTACTCTTCTGGAGCCTGATTGAGGGTGTGTGAGTGGTGTGGAGATAAACAGATCTGCAGGGCCTTGGCTACCTCATTTCTGCTCTGTCCTGTGGCACCCACTGCGCAGCCCAGACTGACACTGCAAGGAGTCTAGCCTGAGTCTCGCTCAGGCCCACATCACGGAGGCCTGGACACAAAAGAGCTGATCCTCACTGCACCAGGGCAGCCAAGGTGCCTGCTTGAGCTAAGCTGCTGGGTCTTGCTTCAGGCAAGCAGTGGAGATGGGAGCACTGTGGGGTGTCCCCCTCAAACTGCATCCCCATATCATTAATCACCTGGATCTGGGGAGGGACCATCAGTATCCCAATGCCTGCTAGCTCCTTGCATGGGGAGCTGCACCCATGGTGGGCCAAGAGCTGTGGGGTCCAAAGGGAACTGCAGTTTGAGTGTGGCTGCTCCTTACCATACCCAGGGACCCTGGGAAGAAGGAGGATAAGCAGGGATGGTGGCACGTCCTGTTTAGAGGGTTTCATAGCAAGGCTGAGTCTTGGCTCTGGTCTCTGCTGGCAGATGGAAAATGCAGAGATAGGAAGCAAAGTCCTCAGAAAGAGGAACTTTCCTTGGTGGCAGTCAGCAGTTTGTGACAGGGCTGTCTCACCTGGCACTGGAGCTGCTCAGCTTCCTGTGGGCATCCTTCAAGCCCAGACTGCCCAGGAGGTGCCATGTCCCACCCTGGTGGCTCTGCCACCCTGCAGTGCCAGCACCTGGGCACAGCAGTGTCACATAGGCTGTACAAAAACTATCCCAGCACCTCCAACACCTCACCCAGAGCACCAGAGTGAGCTCTGGCCCTAGCCTGGAACCCCCTTCCCTTACACAGCTTCTCCAGGAGATGAAGCAGGAAAACCTGTTAGTCACTGGGGCACTCTGAGAGCAATCCACTGACTTCCAAGTTGGAACAGTGACCTGCGTAAGTGCCTGCCTGGATTGGAGCCAGCAGGAGCAAACTTTGTCCATGAGGCTCCCTTGGAGGAGAAGGGAGAGACTGGAGGTGAGTGGGGATGCCTTTCCAAAGGAAGCAGGGAAATGGCCCATAAGCAAGGCTTCTCCACAAAGAGGTAAGCAATGTTTCTGAAAAATACCAGAACAGACACTGGGAGGAGAAAAAAAATAATGCAGGTTTCTAGTGCAGGGGTTTCAACCTGATCTACTTTGCTGATCTCCAAAAATATCCCGCCAGAGATGTGAGTTCCTCTGTCCACACCACCTGGCAAGACACTTGCTAGCCTCAGTTATTCTTCCTTAAAAGCAGTCCATGGAGCCATGGGGATCCCCCAGCCATGAAAGCTGCAGCTCTTGAGACCACTGGAAATATGTAACTAACCTGGCTGGTTTACCCATGTGGAAGCCCACGGAGTGGATTGCACCCAGAACCTCAGGCCTGGCAGTGAGCATCCCCTCTCTGCTTTGCCACTGTTTCCAGCTCACTTGCAAGAAGAACTAGGATTTCCTCTTCAGCTTCCCATCAAATTAGTTTAAATTGGACCCACAAGTTCGCAACAATTAGAAGGGAATGGGAAGCAAAACTGGGATGAAGGCTCCCTTTCTTTGGAGACCAATGTGGAAAGTAGCTAGAAAAAATGCTGAGGGATGCGGGAGGGTGGAAAGAAGTAGGAAGAGAGACGTCTTTCTCCTAAGAGAGGAGGCTGAAATATCTCTCCTCTACAAAACTCTGCAGATCCACAGGGATGTTACACACCTACTTCACAAACCCTGAAGCAGGTGTGGAGGCACCATATTACTTCAGGTGTCTCCACTGAGGTAGGATGTGTGAACATCCTGCCCCAAAGGGGACAGTCCCAAGATACAGATTTGTCCTAATGGCACATCCTTGTCCTGGATCTGAGAAACAGCACCCAAGAAAATCCCTCCCAGGCAGAGATCTTCCCTGTATTCCTATCCTGGGGTTGGGGGTGTGAACACAGCTCACACCACCTCTGCAACTGAGCTGTGTGCCACAGGGGACACACACCCATCTGTTGCCCCATGGGCACTTCCCCTCATATCCCTTCGCCTCTGCCTTCAGTCCCTCTGATGTAAGGAGCATCCTTGTACACACCTCTGAGATCAGACAAGCCTCCTCTCGAGTCTTTACAGCCATGAGATGAGCCGGGCAAATGATCTGCTTAAAACCCAACCTTCCTCTATAAGGAAAAAACCTGTCAGGATTTGTTTTCAGCCTGATCCATTCCCTAAACCAACTCTCATTACACAAGGAGGGAGCGAGGCCGCTCACCGGGCAGGGCTGGATGTCTCCTTTTGGCAACGGCACAGATTTTGATCAGCTTGAAGCAATCGTGAAACTGCAGCCTGAACTTCCAGTGACTCACACAGAGAAGGGAAACTTCCTGGCTTGTGTGTTTCAGCATTTCTGGAATAAATGCTATATTTGGCATGGAAAATAGGAAGGATTTCTCCGGCCGCTTGAAATGGGAGCAGCAAAAATGACTCAATGGGCAGTTTAAGAGAGATGAACAAGGGTGCTCTCTAAATTATTCATTGTGATTCTCCACGGTGTGTGTTTTGTCCACAACAGGCTCAACAGTGTCTGCACACAGGATGATCCAGGCTCCGCCAGGAAGATGCACAATTTATTGCTCTGACAGCAACCCTGCCAATGCACATTGGCTATGCATTATTGACTACGGACATTATAGGCTGCTTCCATCTGTTTACCAACAAAAACCGCTCCTTAAAGGTATGGCATTGTGCTTATCGCTACACATTGACCCAGCGTGAAAAATCTGCCAATTTATATTTTCATGACATCAGTAGGTAGAAATGCATTTCTTGCCAGCTTCAAACACTTTCAACTGTTTTATGTACTATGCTGGGGAAAAAAATAGAAGAAACTGCTCTTCTGCAAATTACTGAGGTTGGTGGAGGGGGGCTGTTTCTGAGGATCTGAAATGGATTCTGCTCTCTTTTTTAAAAGATATTTGTCCAAATGGTTATTGAAATAGCTCGTTCATTAAACTCTTGAGCCGGTAAATGAAAAATGTAATTTTCAGATAATAACATTATCAGCTAAAAAAACCAAAAAAAGTTATAAATAATAAATAAATAAACCAACAACTTTTCATGAAAAAAAAATGTGTTAGAAAGGGAGAAAGGGCAGCAAATATTTCCCATTTGGTGAAATGCCAAACCAGCTCCTGGTTAGCGTATATCAAATTGAATATTCAATTTGATCACGCACTACTTTTATTGGCGGATTAAATATTGACAAATATGTTTAGGTAGGGAGATGCTTCATGCTGCAGCCTGACAAATCCCATGGCAGCCTCCCACCACTGAGACCGTGCCAGGGCTGATTCCTGGGATCCATGCAGCTGCAGCCATTACACAGGAGCTGCCCCTTTCACCTTGTGACCCACGAATGCCTGGTGTGGCTGTGCCAACAGTGAGCGACCGGCATCACTCCTGTGATGCTCAGAGCACGAAACAGAAAGAGGGCTGTTGGATTGCAACCCTCTCCTAGCTGCCGAGGCTTTGGAGCTGAGGGACCTTCGGGACGGGAAGTCATTGGATTTAACTCCTTCCAGTTTCTATGCTGAATTTATCCAGTTGATTTTTGCCTGTATTTTTTTAAGCCATTCTCCATCCTTCCACAGCAAGGAAGCCACAGCTTGGCTATGGCAGAAAAGCTATCCCTTCGCTCGTGTGGTGCTTGCTGCTTTCTGGTGGCTTCACGCTCTTGTACAAGGAAGAGCTGGGCACCCACCCTGATTCTGCAGGCTTTTTTCCCCCTCACCGCTCAGCTTGCTCTTTTCCGAGGCTGCTGCTCTGTGGGAACGATCCCATGCAGGAGGGTTTTAGCCTGGAAGCAGCAGACTCCTTCCCCCTGGCTCCTCCCTGCCTGGCTGGAAGGCGGCCAGTCCCTCCAGTGCTCCAGCAGAACGGGGGGGGGGGGGGGGGGAGGGCGGAGCTGGGAGGCCAGATGAGCGGGAGAGCACTCCCACCCCCGGCACCCCATCTTCTGCCCATCAGGAGCTCCAGGAAGGAGTGAGACACGTTGGCATTGTATCAGAGAGAAGGGGCTTGTCCAGGGCTCTGCTTTGCTCTTGAATGCAATGTGCCTCTGGAGGTTTGGTAGCTGCTCGAGACTTCTGGCACATCAATTATTTAATTCCCTCCAGCCATGTGGTCTCCAGGCCCGGGTGCTCATCTCCTTGGAACACACCAGCCTGGTGGGGGAAGAGTGGGGTTGAGCAGGGGGATGTGAAGCAAAGGCTGGGCAGAGAACCCCTGCTGAGAAAGCAGAGGCAGGGAGACAGGTCCCTCCAGCTAAAGCACTGAGCTGAGTGCTTCAGCCAGCATCTTCTTACCTAGCCACTTATCAACTGGACAGATGAGTTCTTATTTCGACCTCCTGAGATAATCACAGGCAAATCGCCTCCCCACTCTGTGCCTTGCTTTCCCCAACTGTAGAATGGGGCTAAAGATTTCACAACCGGTGTGAGCTTAGGAGGCTTCCACCACGCACCGTACCAGCACAGAAACGTGTGTGTGAGATGGTGTTTTGCAACGAAACAAGAAGGTGCTTCTTGCTCCTGCTCGCAGGGGTTACACCACTAGGGACAGCTTTAGTGGATCACTTAAGGCTGGTCTGTGCTGCTGCTGCCTCTGCTGTCTCAAGCTATAGCAGCGCAGCACGGCATGGCACGGAGCGGTGGGCGCCGCTGGGCAGGCAGGACAAGCCGCGACAGGAGGGCAGGCGGCTGGAGCCGGGTGGGTGTGTCGCTGTTACCCAATAAATAACTCAAGCCCTAAAGCAGCCCATTGTAATTACAGGGGCCCCGCGCAGATTGAAAACGAAGACGGAGGAAAAAAGCAAATCAAGGTTCAGTCTTCCCCAGGAGGTAGCACTCCATGGGGGAAGCAATAGAGAGGAACAGTGATTTATATCTCTCCAGAGGAATTCTCCTTTCCAGGGCCGCCCCAGGCACCGAACTGCCGCCAGGTTCAGCTGAGTTTCTCATCTGAATATGCATGAGCCAGTAATTAATTCTCTCTGATACTGATCCAGATTTAGGGTTGGTTTTGTGAGTATGTCTGTGCACGTTGTGTCCGTCTTCTCCCAGGTGTGAAGGATGAGGACGAAGGAGTAGTGTCTCTCCTCACAGATGCCCCTGCAGGATGATGGCCATCAGCCCCTCATAGTTGGCTTCGAGCAGTAGGGTGGCCGTGGTCCGGTGGAGACTCTGCTGGAGTGGCCCTGGTAGGTGTTCTGAGGACAGCAAGAGGAAGGGAGATGGAGAGCAGGGCACGACTGGGGTCATGTGCTGGCTAAGCCATGCAGTGATCCCTGCCCCAACATGCATCCAGCCTCAAGCACATGCAGGGGGTGTTTTCTGTCCTCCTGAGGACACAGTAAAGACATTGTGTTTGCAAAGCATTGGGAGAGGCAGGGAGGGAAGAGAACCTGGCCTCACCTCCTCCCTCCCACCTTCTTGCTCTCTCTTCCACACATCACTTTTAGCAATGGGACAGGAGCCCCAAGGAGCGAAACCATGTCTCTGGCCCAAGGCCCAGACCTGGGGCAGGGTGTGGATGTAATCTGTGTGTGATAGGCCCTTGCCCTGAGTCTGATCCATGGCATTGTTCACTCAGGCTCATAGTCACAACCAGCCTTCAAACCGGGGGGAAAAAAACAAACCACCCAAACCAGAAAACTCATTAAGACGGAAACATTTTTTTTCCAGCTTCCCCAAGCCCACATCCTGGGGCCAAGGTCTCTTCCCCTTGCCTCTGGGGCAGGTTGCCCTGATGCGCTCCTCACCCTTCACTTTAGAGAAAGGCAATAATCAGCTTTGCTGCCTCCAAACCAGGCTGTGGGCCCCTGGCAGCCTGCCAGGGCTGAGCTGCGGTCATCCTGGCATGCAGGCAGGGAAGGAAAGGGTTAGCTCCTGGGCCGTGGCATCACTGGCGCTGGTCCCTGGCAGCAAGGGAGGTGATGCTGGGTCTTCTCCTGCTGTTGTGGGCACCCTGGAAAAGCCATCATTCCAAACTGGAGGCTTCCCTTGTCTCCCCATTGCGTCCCTACCTGCCCATAGGCAGGAGCAGGATTAGTAGCAGCACTGGGGTTTACTGCTGCTCTCAACCTGGCCCTGGCTCCTACCAGCACCCAGCTGAGGGAGCCAGAAGAAGGTGCTCCCTTGTCACTACCTCCCTACCAGTTAGTGCAGTGCCTTCATAGAGCAGTGGAAAAGGCAGCAAACATCTTAGACATCAATGAACCATGGTGTTACTGCCTGCTGAGGGTCAGGAGAGCTGGGAGAGGTCACACTCACCTTCCCATGTCCCCCAGCCTAAGGGGATAACCCCCTAGAATGCTGTCCTCACCCCAGGCTCCACACAGAGGCCCAAGGAGACTGCTGGAGGGACACAGTGTCCCATTCTGGGTGCTGTCAGCAGGGTGCAGAGCAGCCAGACTCCTACATCCCTGTGAGGGATCCCTGCAAATGTCTCCAGGCTTGGTGAGCAATGGGCTGGGAAAGGCCGGTGAGTCAGTCCTGTTTTGTAACAGGGGGGCAGAGCGCGTCGGAGCAGGGATGGCCGTGAGCTGAAGTGTGGCACCCGCCTGGGCCTTTTGCAATCATCTGGGGAAAGACGAAGTCGATGTTTCCATCCCTTAATTAAAGTGTGCCACAGGGACCAGCTCCCTCCTGTTTACATGGCTCACAGGGATGGATAGAACAGTGGCAGCCTGGGATGTGGGGAGGAAGGCAGCTTCATCAGCCCTTCTCTGGGCTGTGGTGGCTGGTGCTGTCCAAGCACAATCTGTCTTCTGTAGTGAAGTCTCAGCCTTGGCCTCGTGGTCTCACAAATATGCATCCCGTGCCCTTGAGCCAGCCCCACTGCTCTGCATACCTCTACTTCCTCCTGTAAGCACCCATAAAGCCCCTTCCCACCTCCCCATTGCCCTCCAGCCCTCCTGGCAATGCTCCTTCAGGCCCCACAAGAGCAAACGTCCACAAAGCCATGGCCCCTGTGTGCAACCCTTGCCCATAGAGGAACAGAAGGTGACACAGCGAGGATGTCATCTCTGCCAGCTTCATGTCCCGCATCACCAGCCTGACCTAGAAACACCACCGTATCTCGTGCGCCGGAGCTCGGGGATGTTGCAGGCTCATCCCTGTGTTTTTTCCAGAGCAGCTGAGTGACAGTCGCCCCTCCCCTGCCTCTCCGAAGAGTGTAATGATAATTTTCTCCGAGGAGCAGCTTGCCGCGATGAAATAATCGCCCGAGCAGCAGGATCTTCGCCGGGGATTAGAGAGGCTGCTACTTGCTGAGCTAGGGAAACAGCCGATGAGGAGGAAAAACTCCTACCGCCTCCTCTGGCACCTACTTTGCCAAAGCGATCGCTGCCGCCGACGGAGTGAGGTCCCAGGCAGAGCTCAGCCCTGGAAACTTCTGTCTCTGATGCTCGGGCAATTTAGAAAAGTCCCTTCCACCCTCCTTCTTTTCCTCTCGTTGCTCCCTGCGGAGCCGCTCCCCAGCCCCAGCCGCCGAGAGGGGTGGAGAAGAGGTAGTGCAGCAGCTGCCTTTTACAGGCAACAGTTTTTTTTTGTTGTTTCTTTTTGGACTGCTGAGGCGTAAAACGCGGGACTGAGCCTGTGCCTTTCTGCCTTACGCGCAGGAGCACGCAGCAACTCGGTTATCCCGCCGCACAGACGGACAGCAGCAAGGGCTATACAAGGATTTCTGAAGCCGAGTGGTTTAAGGGAGTTTTGCTTCTAGTTGGGGTTGGTGGGGGGGGGGGGGGGGGGGGGGGGGGGGGGGGGGGGGGGGGGGGGGGGGGGGG
>JBCJKH010046220.1:11694-34087 GCA_039877255.1 Loriculus beryllinus | reverse complement strand
GGGGTTGGAGGGGGTTTTTTTTCCACTTTGGGCTTGTGTCCCCCCCCCCCCCCCCCCCCCGTTAGTGGGATCCTGCTGTGATCATCCCTTGAGACTTCCTAATTTTCTTCCCAAATATCCCACATCTCTTTTCTTAACTGCTCATGAAACGTGGGAACCCCAAGCCCAAAGGAACATCCCTAGTTTGAAAAGGCACGAGCTAAAGCCAAGATGCAGCAGAAGTCCTGTATTTTAGAGTTAGGCTCGGGTGGGAGTTTTCTTCCCTCTTTCGGAGGCAGAGACTCTCTGCCCGCCAGCCCCAGGCTCGACCGTGGCAGAGGGCGCTCCTGCCTCCAGCCGTGTTTCCAACCTGCCCCAAACCCAGAACCGCTGTCGGGTGCCGTCTCCGGGAATAGGGAGCAGCTGCCACCGAGCGATAGGCGCAGTCAGCAGCGACCAGAAATCCCGGATTCCTCTGTCCTTCCCCGTGCTCTGGGGAGAGGCTCCCGCCCCACTCCCGCCCAGCTCCGCCACCAGGTCAGAGCGGGACATCCAAACGTGAGGAATTGCTGTCCCCAAAAGGCCCCTCCTGACTAAACACCGGTTCAACGGCAGCGCCCGAAAGCCGCGATCGGGGCACCGTTGTGCGGAAAGCGTCTCTGACGCAAGCGAGTTTCCCGTGTCAGGGCTCTGCTGTCGGGCTCCCGCTCCTGCCTCCTCCCTGAGGCCCCGATACCCCCCATTGGCACCTCACAACTGCTCCCACGAGGCAGGACGCTGAGGGGAAAAATGCTCCATGGTGCCACCAGGCAAGTACCAGCCTGTTTTCAGTGCTACTACGCGTTGCGGAAGGGACATTTTGTCCTGGAAACGCGGCCCTGTTTCCCCGGTGCCCAACCGCTTGGGGACATGAGGAGCTGCAATGAGGGAGACCGGCGCCATGATGCCTCGTGCCGCGACGCCTGGTGCCAGGCGGTACGGGGCTGCCATGGATTCTCCGCAACAATCCTGAAACCCTGGGAGGCAACTCGGGGGTAGCCCGGCTACCGGCAACGAGGAGAAACGCACACTCGGCCCGCGGCAGTCCCGCCGGGGTCGAACCCCTGTGCGGTACCCCGATACCCGGACCAGGTGGTTCCTGCTCCGCTCCAGCGTTCCGCCCCGCTCCCGCTCCGGGTTTTCAAAGCCACTTCGCTTTAGACAGATAGGAGCTCCAGCCAGTAAGAAGCCGCAAAGCGTCAGCACAGCGTTCGCTCTGTGCTGTCGGCCAGTCCACATCGCCCGATGCCTATATCCCGCCCTCCGAGAGCAGGCTCTGCCGACTATTGCCCCGTGCCGGCGGCCATCTTGAGTGTGGCAGAGGTGCTGCTCCGTCTAAAGGTGCTTTTTCTCACCTTTTCGCCCCTTCCTTTGTACTTTCCGTATCGGGATGCGCTTACGCGCGGCTCCGCCTCGCCCGCGGGGCCGTTATGGGCAGCGAAGCGGCTCCCGATGTGGGGGAAAACGCGTGGTTACCCCACGAAGGGCTCTCGGCGCCATCTTGAGTGTGGCAGAGCCCTCTCGCTCGCGGTGTCGGTGCCCCGTTACCCCACTGACTGGGGGTATGTGGGATGGCCCCGGTGCCCGCGGGGGTAAGGGAAGTGGATGTGTGTTGGTGTAACAAGAGGCTGCGGAGAGGGGAGTGAGGGGAAACTCCGGGTGCAAAAGGTGTGTGGTAGCGGTGGTGCAAAGGGGCGGTGGGGTGGCCCGAGTGCGTTTTTATTAACTGTAAAATGTACGGGTGGGAATCCCGCGTTTCCCAGCGGTGGCGGCCGGCAGCCCCCCTCCCACCGTTCTCCCGTGGGCGACTGTTGTGGTGAAACTAACTGCGGCGCAGAAAACACGGCGCGGGTTGGGGACAGACACACACACACACGTAACCCCCCTCGGCGGCTACCCCTCGACGGTTCTCCGGTACCACCCGCCCGCTCCGGCACCGCGGGGCGCAGGGAGGTGGTGGGGTCAGCACCAGTTCTCCCGCATTGTTATTATTATTATTAACTCCTATTATTTTCCTCCCCTCCACGGGCGGGCTCACCTCCCGCCCCTCCGCCGGCATGCGGACTGGTTGCGGCGGGGGACAGGGACACACACACACACACGTTGGGGGGGGTGAATTCCCTCCTACCCGCCCGCCGCCTCACACGGCGGGGCGGGACGGAGGCGGTGGAGGCGTGGCAGCGCGGAGGGGCGGGGACGAAGGGGGCGTGGCTCTCCCTCCCACCGACTCGCTCTTCAACATAACGCTGAGACCGGACCCGAACTCATCGCCGCAGTGTCGTCGGGCGCCGGCTCCTGCCGCTTTAAGCGGCCTTGCCCATTGTTTGAGCAGCGGCCAATGGGAGCCGGCGGCCGCGGCGCGCGCGGCCAATGGGCGCGGCGCGGGGCAGCGCGCGCGCCGCCCCCCCCGTCTATAAGAGGGCCCGTGGAGCCGCGTGAGTCCCCACTGACTCGCGCAAAGCCATCTTGGCATTGTTCTGCCCGCGCCGCCGCCCGCGCCGCCACAGCCCCGCCACAGCCCCGCGCGCCCCCGCCATGTCCGACGCGGCCGTGGACACCAGCGCCGAGATCTCCGCCAAGGTGAGCCGACCCCCCCCCGTGCGCCACGTTACCGGCTGCGGGGGTTTTTCTTCGCCAGACGTTTCTGTTTTTTTGGCGTTTTTTTCCGCATGTTTAAATATTTTCCTTTTTTTAAATTGTCTTTTACGCCTCGTTTTCCCCCCGGTTCTTCTTCCCCCTTTCTTTCGTTCCCCGCCCCCGGTGGAAGTTCGCGGCGCGCTCCGCGCGGGGCCGCCGTGCGGAGCCGCTTGCGCCGTTTCTTTGTCTAGAGCGTGCGGGAAACGTGCTCGCTGCACTCGCCGGTGTCGCCTGACGCGCCCGGCTCCGCGGCCCGCTCCCTCCCACCTTCCCGAGGGCGGCCGCGGTGCCGTCCCGCCGCTGTAGATCTCGGGGAGTGCGTGTGTGTGCGGGTGGGTGGGGGGGCACGGCTGTGGCTCGGCACCCGTGTGCGGCGGGGGATGGCGGCGGCGCTCGTCTCATTCAATTCACTGCGGGAGCTTGACAGCCCCGTCAAACTTGGGACCTTCTCGGCCCCGATTCCTGCGCGGGTGTGGGGGGAGTGCGCCGGAGGGACTGGAGGGGGGAGGGGGCAGTGACTGCTGTGGAGTTGTTGCCGAAAATGGGGGTGGGGGGCGGTTGCTATTTTAGAGTTGCACCCGATTGATGCGGGGAGGTTAATCGCTGGGTCGCTGTTTCCCCTGGAGGAACGGGGAGCAGTCGCTATTTCGGAATTGCCCCCCCGGAAGAGGGGGGGAAGGCAGTAGCTGTGTCGGAGCTGCCCCGGTTGGTGTGTGTGTTTGCTATTTCGGGGTCCCCCCAAGAAGCGGGGGGAAAGCAGGGGGCTGCACCAGTGTTGGCGCGGGGGGGGAGAGGGATAGGGGGTGGTGGACAGATGCTATTTTTGGAGCTGCCCCGGCGGGCGCAGCCCCCACGGCGCTGGGGGCTCCGGCCCCGGGCTGAACTACTTACAGAGGGATAACTTTGCGAGTCAGTGCTGGGGGTGATGGTGAGCGGTTACGGAGCGCTGGTGCCGGTCGAGAGAGGCTCTCCCTGGAGTCCTCGCTGCGGCTCCCGGCGCCCGCCTTTGTCTGCGAGCCGCCGCGGAGCGTCCCCCGGGGGCGCCGGTCTCTCAGGAGGGCTGCGTTCCCTTCGGGCCCCAGGCAGTGATGCGCTCCGTCGAGCCCCGGGGCCAGCGGCCGGGAAAGTTGATGGGGGACCTGATTCGGCCCGTGCGTGTGCGTGGGAAGACGGGGGGAGAGAGGGTGGCTGTGCCCGGGGGCCTCCTGGCCCTGCGCCCCGTCCAGCACAGGGCCGTGCCGCTACCGGAGAAGCGGAGTTGGCGAAAAAAAAACCCCTCACGGTGGAGGATTTGCGAAAAACGCCATCAAAACACCGTTTCTTACAAATTTCGATTTCACTTCTGTTTCCCGCTCCCGCAGCAATACGCTCTCCCCCCCTCGCTGCCTCCGCTCCGGGACCGCCGCTCTGTCCTCGCTGCCTTCGGCTCCCCCGGAGCCGGGAAGCAGTGAGGCGGGTCGATCCCCATCCCTCCCCGGGGGAACTGGGCCAAGTTTGCCGTTAACCTTCCCCTGCCCTTTACAGCGTGGGGGAAGGGGTCTCGTCCCTGGCTCGCCCTCACAGGAGGTGTACGAGTAACCAAGCTGCTAGGCGGGCGGAGGCGCGCACAGCGGCAAGGTGACCCGCTTTCTCCCTACCAATACCGATGTCGGTGGGGAAGCGAGGAGGCACCGGGGCCGTTTGCCTTCGTCCCTCCTTGCCGTCCGGAGCCCTCCCGGGAGGCGGGGAGGGGGGGTCCCGCCCCGCTCGGGCGGTGGCTCCGCTCCGAGCACCGCCCCCGTCCGCCGCCGGGCGCCCACCACATGCGGCCCTGCCCGCGCCGCCCCCTGGGAGCGGGAGTCCGACGCCCCCGCCGAGACTACACTTCCCGTCATTCCGCGGGCGCCGGGCCGGCGCACTGGCGGGCGGCCAATGAGAGGGGCGCGGAGAGTGGCGCGCGGTTTGAACGGCGGCAGAGCGCGTGGCGGGCCGAGGGAGCCCCCTGCCGGCGGGAGGCGCGACCGGCAGCGGCTGCTCCGCCGTGCCGGGCAGACGTGTGTGTGCCCGGGGATGGCAGCGGCACGTCCGGGCCTTCCTGCTGGGATCCCGCCTTCTGCCGCGGCTGCACGGGGGGCTCCTGGCCCTCGTGTCCCGGGAGCAGAGCAGGAGCAGGCTGCCCAGGCGGTCGGTGCGTGACTAAAGGAGGCTTGTGGGCAAACAGCTTCACCACACCTATAATTAGAGGCTCTGTCAAAGCTCTGGAGCTGCGGCAGCACAGCCTTCTGTTTGGAGGCTGCTGCACACGTCTGCCTGTTTGTGTTGGACTGGATCAGGGGAGAGAAAGAAGCTGTGGCCCTCTCAGCAGCCCTGTTGCTAGCACAAACTTCATGACCTGGCACCCTCAGTCGTTAAACTGAGAGTGTCTTCAGTGGTGTGGGAAAGGTCAGTGCTGGAAACTCGTTCAGCTGATATCCCCCAGAATGAGCCGTTCCTTTCCTGGGAGAATTGCTTATGTTTTGTGAACAGAACGACTCCGCATAGTGAGATATGGAAACTGACTGCTTGCTTTGTGCTGTGTTTTAAGTTGAGAAATGCTTTGTTGTTGCCCTTATGCCCATGTTCCTCATGTGAGGCCATGGCTGCAGAATGCAGCAGGCAACAGTGTATGAGAAGTTACAGGGTTGTCATCAGTCTTCAGGAAATAGAGGAGCCACCGATGGTGTAAGACTAGGGTGGAATTGTGAAGGAAGTGGCCTGGGTTTTGAATGTAAGGAGAGTGCTTGGGTGTTTTGTTCTACTCTTTTCCTGGGGTGCTGGTGTGATTAGGTGAGGCTTGATCAACAGGTGGAGTCACCCCAGAGCTTAGGGTGTCCTTGGTGTCCTGGCAGGCTGGGCACCACTGGCAACATTCTGTGTGCCCCTCTGGGTCCATGTGGCTTAAGTAACTCCTGCCTGTCCCACCTAAGCAGCCTATTGGGTAGTAGAAACCCTCCCAAAACAGACTGAGAGTCACACCAGCATGGCCAGGGCCATGCTGTTACCCACAGTGTTTCCACAAGGAAGTGACAGTGGCTTAGTAGGAGTGAAAGTGCCTGCAACATTGCACGGCAGCCAGGAAGGGAGGGCGGGAGGGGGTCAAAGCTGCTGATGCTGCAGCAGGGCAGTGAGGTGTGTTAAACACCACGGCTGCTGCAGAAGCCGGCTCTATGGCTAGCCTTGGGGAAGGGCCTCTCTGCTTTCCTTGGCTGAGGGAATGCTCCTTGTGCTGAAGGATCTCGCTCCAGCTGATGGAGGAACAGAAGGGGAGGAGGATGTGAGCAGAGATGCCAGTGTTAAATCCAAGTGTTCTTTATGCAGGAACATAAAGTTGGATCCTCTCAGCCTGTTTGCTGAGCGACTTGGCATGACATTTTGACAGTGATCAATAGCAAAAACACACAAGCTCTCCTCTTGCTTTGCTCACGGTGATTTGAACCAAACCAGCCAGGCACGGCTCGTGGTTCAGTGTAAAAATAGCCTTTTTTTCCCCACCCCATCCTGTTACACTTACAGCTGCGAGCTGGATCCTGGAGTCTCCTTTCTGCCACTGCAAGGAAGACCAGGCGTGTAATAATTTGCCGTCTGAATTTCCCCAGGCAAGGCAGAGACCGCAGTCTCAGATAAATGAGTCCCTGGGATTTGTTCCTGCTGTGAGGGTACTGAGCAGCCGTGGACATCCGCAGCCCTGGGGCGGCTGAGCCCGTGTGTTGGAGAGGCCTGCTGGCTCTCTGTGGCATGGCAGAAGCTTGCGTGGACTGTGTTAAGATGGGCAGTCAGCCAGCTCTGCTGCTGTTGAGCATATGCAGGTGGCCAGCGCTGTGTGTTTGGGAGCTCAGAGGTGAAAGGGAGCTGTCTCTTTTAGATAGCTGCTTTGTGGCAAGGCTGACTTGGATTGAGATTCATCCCCACGCTCTCCTGTTCCCAAGGAAGAGTCAGAATGCAGTGACCAAATTGCAGAACAAATGGGTGTGAAGAGAAACCATCTCCTGCTCTCTTAGACTGTTTTTCACACCTGGTCTGCAGCTTTTCTGACCTGGGCAGCTAGAATCAGAATGACTTGTGTGCTTTTTCTGCTTTTTCCAGGATCTAAAAGAGAAGAAGGAAGTTGTTGAAGAAACAGAAAATGGCAGAGATGCACCGGCCAATGGCAATGCTGTGAGTATGGCTACAGTCTGCAGGGAGAGGCAGCCCTTGCACCAATACTTCTTTTCATTTACCTCTCCTCAGTTTTTTTTTCTGCGAGATTGTCCCTAGCCTTGCTGAGAGGGGACCCTTCCAAATGGCAGCGTTGTGCAGAGCCCTTGAGCATTTGGTGCTTCAGGGTCAACAGGCAATCCTGAGCCTCCTGTGGGCAGTTTCTGTGTGCAGCAAGGAAGGACTGGGCTTGGATCCCCCTCCCCAACAGCTGGGTGAGGCCATGTCCAGTGCCACCTCCTTCCTAAGGCACTGGGAGAGGAAAAAAGCCAACCCAAACCTGATATATACAGTGTTACAATTAGTTGAGTGGCGAAACATATTGTGTACAAGTAACTGGTTGGTTTCTCGTTCTTAACATGCTGGGAGAATTCACTCTGCTGCATTTTAGTGTGTCACAGGAGCCTTTGCTTGGCCTAGAAGCTGCAGCCCCAGGTTACCCTAGGCTTTATTCTTCGTGCCTGGGCTATCTGCCTTACGTGGAGGCAGGCAGGCAGGAAGCGGGACTCATGCCTGGGGCTCTGATGGGCTGGTGCTTTGCTTTAGGCAGGAAAGGTGGGGACACGCACTTGTGCTGAACATCTCTTCCCCCTTCTCCCTTCCCCAGTGCATTTTTTTAAGTGATGTTTTGTCTTGCCAAGGAGAACGAGGAAAATGGAGAGCAGGAGGCTGACAATGAAGTAGATGAAGAGGAAGAAGAAGGTGGTGAGGAAGAGGACGAGGAGGAAGAGGGTGATGGTAACTTTTCTTTGTTCCACGTGCCCCTATTGCACGGCTGTGTCCTGCCATGCACAGCTGACTCCTGGGAAGCAGACAAGAGCCAAAAGCAGCATCTCCCCCTCGCGGCTGTAGCCAGGCTCGCTCCTTCCTCACTTGCCCGAACCACCAGTGCTGGGAGTGAAGTCAGTCTTGAATCCCTTCCAGCAGGTTGAGGGCAGATTCCTTCCTTCCTCCCTCCCTCCCTCCTCCAGCCAGACGGCACCGTACTGTGGTGCTGAATAAGCGCATTAGCCCTTCCGTGCGAGTAGTAAAACCTGCCCTTAACTCCTGTGATCACAGAGGCTGCTGCACAAGCAAGTGCTGGCCAGTGGGACGAGGACAGCCATGGTGGTTGTGTCTTGGTCCAGGCACAGAGAACAGATATTGCTGTCCTTGTTCATGAGGCAGCTGCTGTGGAAATAACATGGCTGAGGGGCTAATGTGATCTGCCCTCCCAGCTATTTCTTGGGCTGGATGCCGTGTGAAGGCTGGTGGAGGAACCTGTGGCTCTGCCCTCTCCCTTCAACTGGAGCTGACAGGCTTGCTTTGAACTTTCCCTGTCTGTGGTGTCCTGCATCTCCGTGCCCTGCCCTGCTTCCTGACCTGACCCAGCCTGGAAGTGGGTTTTGGCAGCAGCAGCCAGAGATCCAGCAGTGATTTGCCGAATTGCTTCTCGCTCTCCCTGCTATTATTTTTTTTTTTCCCCCAAGATCTGCTCAGATGAATAATGTTTATTTTTATCACTCGTTAAGGCTGAGAGAAAACCATTCTTATGCCAAATGAACTTGGGGCCCTTGAATAGCTATTAGTGGGTTAATCCCCTGTAAATTTTCAGTTTATGTGCTGACCTACTAACCTTTTGGTTAGTTTTGGAAGACAGGGACAGGGCTGGAAATGTAATGACTGTTAAGCCAGCACCTATTCAGACAGTGTAAGCAGGAAAAGCTGCTGCCTTTGGGATGGCACTCTGCTCTCAGCAGCCTTCTGTCTGCTGATTCACTAGGGAAAAAAAACAGGAATTGTGGTTGGTCCTCTTCATACTTGGGATTTGAACCCTTGGGGACATAGCACAGTGTTACCATGTCCTGTCCTGAACCCATCTACCTCCATTCTTGCCCTGGGGAGGGGAATACTTGCCTCTCCTTACCTCCCCTTGGATGGGGGGGGTTGGTGTGTGTGTGTGCCACAGGCGTGTGTGTGGGGTGGAAGTGTTGCTTGGATACTGCTGTGACAAGCCTGGGGAGCTTCAGTCCCGCGGTGCCAAGCCTGCTGTTCCCAGCACAGGCACAGTTTAGCACACAGTGCTTGGAGGTGTAACACCTTGCTGGGATCCTGCATGGGCTCTTCTTGTCTGTCTGTGCCTGCTGCCCTTGGGTGATCCCTGCCTGAGAGCTGCACCTGAGCAGCTGAATGCTGCGGGAAAGAGATTCCAGGACAGTGAGTGCAGCTTGTATCAGGCTCTTGTGTTCTGTGTTTTTTCTTTTCTTTGTCCAACACTTGCAGCCAAACTCCACTCTAGAATTTGACAGCAGAGGGGAGCCTGAGGAGGGTGTGTTTTTTCTCACCCTTGTCCCCATCCCATCTCATTATTTGCTTTGCTTAAAGCAGCTCAAAGAACTAAAAATGCTCCCAATCAGCTTGGCACTGTCACCTGACCTGCCCACCAGCCCAGTGCATGTGATGGCTGCCGGGGTGTTGATCCATCGCTGGTAGCTAATCTTGGTCCTTCCCCCTGCATGGGCCATGCTGCCGCTGGACACACACCGGAGGGGAGGAGAGGGGAAGGGAGGATGGGCTGACCTTAATCCTCCCAGCTGTCTGTATGTGTGGCTTGTGGCCGTGGTGTAAAGCCAGCTTACACTGGCCTTGATGCTCTAAGTTTTAGTAGGGTCTTCTGTTACACAAGAGACTCATCTTGGCAGCCAAGAGGTTGTTGTTCCTCTGCAGCCTTTGGTCTTGCCCCCAACCCCCCAAAACTGCACAAAGGTGATAGACTTGGTTGTTCTGATCCACTGGCCTATTTGAGCTCGAAGTGGGTCAAAGCCCAGAGCTCTGCTCATTCTCTTCTCTGGCTGCAAGATAAGTCGGTAACATTTGTCTGCTGTTCTGATAATTAGAAAGTGTTCTGACTCAGAACTAATGCGTTCTGGCTCTCTTAACTCATTAAAGATGGACTAATAGCTGCGAAGGGAAGCAGAAGTAATCTGGAGCAGTTGGGAGGAGCAGCCACTGGAAAGCATTTTATACTTCTTTAGTGTGTATGTGTGATCTTGGTGCTTGTGGCAGGTGCTGGTTTTGCTGTCCCATTGCTTGCACTACAAGCACAGTGTGAGCCAGACTTGACACTGTCAATCCTTATTTCCCCTTTCGTGGGTCAAGTCAGTGGGGGATTCCCTGAAATCCCCTGTGTCTTCAGGCTCTGCTGTCTGCGCCAGTTGGGAAGATGGGATACTGGGCATCACTGTGGGGCTGAGCCAGAATTAAACTCACTGGGAAGGCGTGGTCCTGTAACCTTCCAAGAGGAAGGTCTCAAGGGGGTCTTTCAAGAGGGTCCCATTCCTCCCTTTCTCCATGCAGGTGAGGAAGAGGATGGTGATGAAGATGATGAAGCTGAGGGAGCCACAGGCAAACGGGCAGCTGAGGATGATGAGGTAGGAAATGCACCTGGCTGCCTGGAGCCACATGTGTCTTCAGAGGGTTGGAGGGGAGCTTCAGTGGTGCCAGAGGCCAGGCAGGGCTATGGGGCTGTAACACCCTGCCTGTGTGCCTCTCCAGGGATGCGGCCCACTTCTGTTTATACGCTGGCCTGCTTAGTGGGGGTGTCAGCTCTGGCTGTGCTGAGCTGCTGGCTCTGGGTGGGGAGTCCCACGGTGCTCAGGGGCTCCTGAGCTGGCTGAGAAAGAGGATTTTGCACAAGGAAAGTACTCTCGTATTTCCCTGTCCCTGTGGTGGGGGAGGGACCTGAAACCAGGCTGCCTGTCCTGCTGTGGCTAACGCCAGAGGGCTCCCAGTCCCGCTCCCCTTCCCCTCTGCTGATGGCTTTGCTTTCCCTCCAGGATGACGACGTTGATCCCAAGAAGCAGAAAACCGATGAAGATGACTAGGCAGCAAATTTATTATTATTTTTTTTTTTAAATAAGGAGGAAAACAAACCAATAAAAAAAGGCCAGCGCATCCTCTTCACCCTTGGGACCCCCTTCCCTCCCGTTACAGCCCTTTTCCCCCTCCCTGACACACACACAGCCCTTCCTCCCCCCTCTGCCGTGGTCATCCTCACCAAGTAGAGTGAACCCCAGCCCCCCGGCGCGGCGCTGCCACTCAATGACCATACGAAACGATTTGCCTGTTAGCGGGGAGAGAACCCCCCTTTCCCACAGACCCTCCCCCCAAGCACCAAAACTTCAAGGCCCTGCTTTCTTTCTTAAAAGTACTTTAAAGGAGAATTTGTTTGTATTTTTTATTTACATTTTATATTTTTGTACATATTGTTAGGAGGTCCGCCATTTTTAAGTGATCTCGGATTGACCAAAAGGGGGGCTTTGAAGTGTATATCTCTCTTGTTACCTATCTCTGACTTTACTTGTGGTGTGACCAGGCCCAAACCATTATCTCAAAGGAGAATAAAACAAAACCTTGTAAAAAAAAAATTAAAAAAGAGACAAAAATGCAAAAAAAAAAAATTTACAATCTTATCTGAGCATTCCAGTAACTTTTTTTGTGTATTGTACTTTAGCTGTACCATAGATTGTGGTTTGTATGAGGTGGCAAGGCCAAAGATAAAAAGGTTTTTGTTTTTTTGTTTTGTTGTTGGTTTTTTTCTTTTTTTTTCTTTTTTTTTTTTCTGTTTATGAAGTTGCTGGGTTTTTTTGGGTTTTTTTGGGTTTTTATTTTTTTGGCCTGTTTGATGTATGTGTGAAACAATGTTGTCCAACAATAAACCGGAATTTTATTTTGCTGAGTTGTCCTAACAAGGCTGCCTCCCAACTGCTGCTTTTTGTTTTAGTTTTCATTTGGTTTTGGTTTTTCTTTCTTTCTTGCCTTCCTTCCTTTCTTTGCTTTGGACTTGGGCTGAGAGGTTAGATTGAGCAAGAGTAGAGGGGTGCAGAGCGCTGATGGGGTGGGTCTGGGGGCTCTGGGCCCAGCTGGTGTGTGCAGCACAGGGCTGTGCTATCCCTGGGGCCACGTGTTTTCATAGCTGTACTCTGGGCTGCTGCAAATGTGCCCAGCATGACCTCTGCATGTTCCTGAAGGGTCTGTCTGGTCTTGGGGAGTGGTAGGGAAATGTCAGGCCAGGAAACCACTGCACATGCAGGCTCTATAAAGGTGAGCTGGGATGGGTGGGTATGGGATGCTCAGTAATCCTGCTGTCCATCTACAGCCGGACTTGTGGACTGTGCTGGGCTGGAGCAGTGGGCACAAGAAACCCATCCCCAAGATCTTTTCAGTGTCTGCTGTGGGTGAGTTATGCTCTAGTTGGATAGCGGGTGATACCAGGAAGACCCTGTGAGAGCAGTGAAGTGTTGGATCAGACTGCCATATCGCTGGCAGTGTTCAAGGCCAGATGAGGCTTTGAGCCACTGGTTTAGTGGAAGGTGTCCCTGCCCATGGCAGGGGACTAGAACTGCATGATCTTTAAGGTCCCTTCCAGCTCGTTCTGTGAAATGCCTCCCCTTCTGGGCTGTATGAGGCAGGACAGGCTTGTTTACAGCATCGTTGTCAGCAGGATAGGATGCATGCTGGAGGAAGCAGCATTCAGCAGGGGTTGAATTTGGCCAGAGCTGGCCCCTGAGGGCTGCTCCGGCCTGCACTGGCTACCCAGCTATATCTGGGGTGCCAAGTTAGCAGAGATTTGGTGGTGGGATCCTGGGAGGCAGGCTGGGGTTTGTCTGCTTTAACTAAACCAGAAGTGCTGTAACTTCACCAAGACCTCTGCTGCTTAGCTCCTAACATGCCCTTAACTCATCATTCCTCTCTCTAGGGCACTGGAGCTCTGAAAAGCTCAGCTGTCTCTGCCAGGTGGGTGGAGGCTGTTTGCATGGAACCTGCCTTGTATCTGTGCCTCCCAAGCCCTCACCCTGGTGACTGTCCTTTCCCCGCTGACCTGGGTTTGTGCTGAAGCCTTGCCAGATGCTCTTGCTTCCTTCTCATGGTGCAGTTCCTGGCAGTTAACAATAAGATGCTGGAGGGCGATTTTTATTTTACTTAAGGAAGAAACCCTTCAAAACCGCAAGAGGAATTGTGCTGGTCACAGCTCCTCCTGATCCCCGGCAGCAGCCAGGTCGCTTACTCTATTTGCATCAGTGGCAGACAAGCTCGAAAACTCACTCCTTGTCCCTAATTATCCAACTAATCGTGCTAGCTGATAGCTTATCAGATTTACTGCCTCAATTCACGGGCAGTGTCCAGCCCTGCCTGTCACAGGCCTGGGTGATGGGATACTCTTAGCACTCTGGAGGCCAGCGCTAGGTTTAATTAGCAGGTGCTCTGATGTCCCTGGTGGGATGTGACAACACAAGAGCAGCAAACAGCGCTGCTGAGCATTGCTGTTGCCATACTGCTGGGTGCTGCTTTGTCGTGCAGCGCCGGGAGCTGTGCTGTCTCGTCATGGCTGTGTGGTGCGTGGCTCCAGTGATGTGCCATTTGAGGTGGTGCTCACAGATTTGTGAGGCAAATTATTCAAATCAGTTTCTGCAGCTGAGGAGATGGTGAGAACCAGCTCTGTGTCACTGACACACGGGGACCCTGCGCACGCAGCCGGTGGGGAGGCCTCTGTGCGGGCTGGTGTTTGGGAGACCGGTGTCCTTACTGGCCCCTGCTGCAGAACAGGACCTGACCTACAGCCTGCAGGCTCCCAAAAACTGGGGGGTTTGGGTAGTAGAGTCCTCTTGGGTCTGATATGTGGGTAAAACCAGTGGCTGCCTGCAGCCTTGTAGCCAGACAGACTGGCAGTGGGTAGAGCATGGCACGGTGGGGGTGAGGCGAGAGCAGGCTGGGGAGTCTGCCAGCTCCACAGCTCCTGGTCCTTGCCTGGCTGCCATGAGCCCCATGGCCACTGCTAATGGCGAGGGCAAGGCCGGCTCCCTCGCCTCCAGCTGTGCAGGGCAGCCCTGGTATTTCTGAACCCTGTCTTTATCCCATTGCGGCTGGGTGTCAGGGAGGTCTGCCCGCCCTCTGGATGTGCTTCCATGTCTTCAGTGCAGAGGGGCAGAAGCTCCCCATCTGCAGAGCAGAGAAGGGGACAGGCTGGTCCCAGCACTGGGGACTGAGACTGGGTGCAGCTCACTGCATCGGCCACTGCAGGAATCCCTCAGCCCCACTGCTTGGTCATCAAATCCCAGCCAATCCCCATGCTCTAGCACAGCCTAGCAGCCAATCCCATGCTGCCACCTGTTCATCCCTTCTCCCCCACACTTCCCTCCCCTCCCTTATGCTGTCTCCACCAACCACAGTCAAGCAGCACCAAAGCCTGACCAATCCCAGCCTGCCACCTAGCTTTTCCCCTCAGCCAACCACGTGCCTCCACATGTCTGCTGCTGCCTCACCCTTCACAGCAGCAGCTCACCAATTGCAGTGTGAGGGAGACTGTACTGAGCCAATCCGGAGCTGCCATCTGTAAGCTGTGCCAGCCAATCAGGAACGGCCACACCCCTCCAAGTGGTATAAAGGTCCCTCAGTGGGTAGATTCCGTCTGTGTTTGAGGCTGTCATTAGGTGGAGGAGCGATGTGTCTTTGAGAGCTTCTTGCCTGTGAGGCCCTAAAGGGGCTTGAAGGTGGCTCTGCATCTCATTTGGTGCCTGATGCCACTATGGGGCCTTCTGGGGGATTCCAAAATGCTGCAGGGATTGCTTGCCTGGATGATGGCTTGGGCTGGAACTATGAGCAGGTACTCCTCCACAGGGGAAGGCTTGCAGGAGTTGTTCCTATTGAAGACGTCCCTGAGGATCTTAGAAATGGCCTTCCAGGTGAGCCAGCCTTGTGCTTGAGGCTGCCTGCTGGGGTCCCACCTACCTCTGGTGTGCAGAAGATGATCTCCACTGCTGCCTGGTGACCAGAGTCAAGCTCTGCAGAGTGCTGAAGCCATGGGACTGGAGATGAAGAGCATGTGGCCATTGCGTGCCTTTAGCCATGGTGTTATGAAGCTGGGTCTCTGGCCTACAGCTTCACAAGTTACACGTTCGTCTGTAACCTGTGGAGCAGAAAAACTTCTTGTGCTGTCTTTTGCCTGCAGATGTGACATGTGTGTCATGGGTGGTTGGAATCCTTGTTGGACTGCGGAGCACGCTGGTCCTGGAGATCATGGATCAAAATGACTAAAGCTGTTCTGAGGTGTGCTAGCTGGCTGCAGGGCACTGAAGATAGTCCAGGTAGCTCCCAAACGTAGCAGTCAGGAGATCTGCAGAGTGGTTCATACCAGCCTGGAAGCACAGGCTGTGTGATGTGTAGAGGTGACTACTTTGACCAAGGGCAGCCCCTCCCAAGGACTCTGCTGTGGCTGGCCCTTTAATGGAGTAACGATGTCCAGTGTGTGTCCAGGTGAACTGAGAGAGCACCCACGTGGTTGACCCAAAATATGATGCACGAGCAGAGCCGTACGAAGAAAGATCATAGCCAGTGTAACTGGTAGGGCTGAGCTCATGCCCTGCAGCCAGCTGGACTGGGTCTGGACCTACCTTCAGTTCTGACCTCCTGCCCATATTAGGTTAGGGCCTGTTTCATCAGCTCAAGCTTGTAACTGCACCAGCTGTAGCTTGTTAGCCTCATCCAAAACTCTTCTTGTTGCATCTTGACAACTCATGAAATTTGGAGCACCTTGAGGGCTTGGTGGAGAACTTGTCTGTAGGGAATGCAGGGCTTGGACTCCAAATTAGACATGGCCAGAGTTACTCGTGCAGTTTGTGTCTGAGCAAATAATTGGCATCTACTTAAGAGTCTAATGAGTGAAACTGCCTTCCAGGCACAAACCCTCAAGATCACAAACACAGAAGTGCTTTTGAGGCATAGCTGTTGAAAATAAACATGAAGAGCTGTTCTCTGGCAGAGCAATTGCCACCAGGCTCAGGGTGGGAAGTATCCCAGGGGAGGAGACCCCTCAGGAGCAGGCTGGGGAAGCCCAGGGCCATTGATCAATCTTGTCTCATCCTGCATAGTAGCAGGAAAGCCCAGCCCATGCTGGAGTAGATGTGGGAGATCTAGTTCCTGTCCTGTCCCTGGCTGCCATGTCCCCTCTGTGAGCCAGAGCAGCTCTGGTCCTGTAACTGCAGTTCCCAGCCCAGTGTAGGTCCTCAGGCTCTGAAACCCAGCTGGATGCTAACACCTGCTGCCAGATCTCACTGGGACCACCACCCCGGTTCTTCCATGCTCTGGGGTGGGAGCCTTGAAAGGGGGAGCAGGGCTGGGTTGCCAGTGACTCCTATAGAGAAACTGGGAATCCTCCATCCTCCCCTGTGCCAGTGGTTGCTCCATCTCGTCTGGCTGAGCTGACGTTCTCCAGAGGGCAGAAGAGCATGAAGAGGGGCTGTGGGGGACCCTCAGCTTTGTAGACGCCAAGGAGGGCCATGGCTTCTGTTCACGGCCAGCTGGAGCACCCTGGTGGGAGGGGTGGGGAGCAGGAACAGGCCTGGGAGGAGGCGGTGAGTGCTTCAGAGCAGAGTGTGGATCTGGAGAAGCTCTTGCACCCCTTTTGTAGGAAAGCACAATGCAAAGGAGACAGCTGGGGGTGAGAAACTCCAACCCAATTAGCCCTCCATCTGAGATGGAGACCTCAGGCTCACAGGAATGGGGTATTTGTATGTGTCCTTTCCCACCCAGGAGGGAGGCCTGAAGGTGAGGGGCTCTGCCTCTCCCTGCATACCAGTTGGGTGTTAGGTGGGGATGTGGGTCCTCCAGCTCCCTTGGGGCATGGGGTGCTCCAAGCTCTGTAAGCACCAATCTCTCCTTTGCTGCAGACAGAGCAGGATTCTGGCCCTGGTCTTTCAGGGAGCTGGAAACCAGCACCCCTCTTTCATGACTTAGGGCAGGAGGTGCAAGGGGTGATGCAGCTTGTGTACAAAGCTGGAGACCTGGATGCTCAGTTGGTGTGAGACTCATGGGCACTGCTGAGGGGGACAACCCACAGCAAGCATCAGCTGTCCCCTCTGTGGCGAGCAGCCGAGGCACTGCCAGAGCCTGGGTCCACAGGCAGAGAAGGGATGTGGTTCCTAAATTGGCTGGCAGGCAGTGTGGTCCTGTGTGGGTCTGAGGAGCCTTTGGAGGCTACCCAGGGTTTGCTACACCACCAAGTGTGACCCCAAAGGCAGCATGAGGTGCTGGAGTGGCCCCCGGCTGCTGTGGGGTTCAGAGCCAGCAGCCTCGAGCCCTGGCAAGTCAAACCACAGCCATTGTAGGGACACATTCCCTCCCAGCCCTGCTTATCGAAAGGTGAGGATGCTGTTTCCCTGTGGACAACTCTCAGTGCAAAGGTGGTTCTCTAGGATTGATACCTCCCAAGTGTGTGTGTGTGTGTGTGAGCAGCAGGCAGGAGCAGGGAGCACAACTTTGCTATGGGAAGGGATGAGCAAGAAGCACCTAATGGAGCTGCTGCACCACGGGGAGGCTGTGGGGCACCCCACAGTGCAGGCTGGTCCCAGCAAAGGCTGGGGGCTACATTCACCTGTGGGAGCCCCATAGTGCTGTTAGCTGTGGCCTTGGGCTCTCAAGGCTTCTTGAAGTGGAGACAAAAGAGGGACAAAAGGCAGGAGCAAGGCATGGGGGTGTCAGTCTTGTGGGAGATGCTGGCACATCTCACCCTGGCCCTTGCTTTGTGCCTGTCAGTAACCCTGGGGCTCTGGGCTGGCAGAGGGCTCAGTGTATCTGGTCCAGCACAAGGGCTGCTCTCCTGGGATAGAGCTGGTGGCACGTCCCATCCCGGCTGGCCCCCACCCTGCCTGCCAGGGGCTCATCGGCCAGAGCTGCGCCTCCGTGGCTCCCTTGAGGTCGTGCCTGACGCGGTGGCCTAAAGCCGGAATCCTTTCCTCTCTGCCGCCGGCGCTGTGTAGGCGCTGTGTGGTCCATGCTCTACCGCTGTATTGCAGCACCATCTAGTGCTGTGGGATGGGGAAGCCCAGCACCCCAATATCCGACCCGGGAGCTACGGCAGCACCGTGGGGACAGGCTAAGGCCAACCCGCCAGGAGACCCAAACATGCTGTTGGTGAGGACAGACGGGTGATGCAGCGTGTCCCCTGGCCTGGGGCAGCCAGAACTCGCCTCTGTTTCCCTGTGCCCTGCTCTATGTTACAGAATATCCTGCGAGGATCCCAGGAAGCATCAAGAGGTGCAGACGTTCCCTGCTCCTGAGCCTAATGTATCTGGCCTCAGCTGTCGGTTTTGTCACTTCCTCCAATGGATATAAGGCCTCTGCCCAATCCTCGTGCCACTTCTGCTTCTCTATCAGCCGGATAACCCCAGCTCTGTAAGTCTCTCATTGCCAAGGTCTTCATTCTCATAGCATCTCCCACAGTTTCCTGGTGCGCATCTTCCATAGCTGGTGTGAGCGTGACCCCTTCCCACAGCTTGTCACCATTCCTGTTCTACACACCTTAGGCAACGCCAACCCTTTCCAGCCTGGCTTTTGGGACACATGGAGAGCTTTCTGCAGCACAGTCCTACTGTGCTCTCCTTCCCTGCCTCTGCATCCCAGCTCATTCCCTCCCAGCTCTTTACCTTCCTCAGGTGCCTGCCACACTCCCGACCTTGCTGGCACTTGGAGAGCAGGCTGGGGTTTAGCATAGAGCTGGGTGCCATAAGAATGGGAAGCTCTGCAAGAGGGGCTGTGGCAATGGCTTGCCCCACTCTGCTCCCACAGTGTGGGGTACCGGTGAGGAGCACTGATGTGGATGTCAGATGTGCAGTGGAGTGAGGTGAGTGCTGAGCCCCAATAGAGATTGCACCCAGATCCCATAGCACTGAAGGGCTGGTGGCCTGAGGCTCTCTAGGGCAAGGAGGAGCTTGGCACCTTCAGCTGAAAATGGACCCTTTGGCAGCCTCTGCCCTGGCTGCCCTCCTGCCTTTGAGGATGGAAGAGGCTGTGCCTAAGTGACCTGACAGGCCTGAAGTCCCTTTGTCCAAGCAGTTCGATGGCTGGCTGCACTGTCCTAGTGATCCAAGAGCGGGATCTGTGCCCCCCAAAAGGGGCAGAGGGACTTGAATCTTCCCAGCCCTCTTGTTGCCCTCCCAGTGCTGCTGGGAGAGGATGGAGCTGGGTGAGTTGGAACAGGAGGGTGCTGGCCCTGCTGGCTGCCAGCTGCCACGCGCTGCCTGCCTGTGCTGCCTGCACCCGCGGGAAGGTAAGAGTAGCAAAGCAGGCACCGAACATAACGTGGCCCTGGGCTGTTTGTGCGCCTTTTGTTCACCAGTAACTTTCTCGTGAATCAGCTCATTAACCACATCAGGATGGCTCTGCTTCCCGCCTGAGCGTTATCGGGCAGGGCAGATCTGGGGCACCGTGCCAGCAGGAGCCCTGCTCCACTTTGCTTGGGGCTCAGGCAGCCGAGATTTTTGCCGGTGGCAGCCCGTGTAGGTAACACACTGATGGTGCTGGCCGTTGGCAGCGAGGATGTAAGAGCCTAGTGCTTGCTGTGTGGTGTGGAGGAGCTGCCCTGTTCCCCCACTGCAGCACAGCAAGACCCCAACATGCCCAGGGTCAGGGTCCTGCTTTGCAGCCAGCCCTACTGGTGTTTTTCATTGCCATAAGCCATGCCCATGCTTCAGGGAGCCCCTGCGGTGTGATGGACCTCAAAACCATGCAGAGAGCTCCCCTAAAGCCAAAAGCCTGTTGTGCATCACCCTCCTCTCATGCTGCCTCGCTGCTTTTGCACAGCAGCTGTGCCAAACCCCGGCTGGGCAGGCTCCCAGGTGAAGGGCAGTGAGGATGAAGCTTTGCACAAGCTTCACTCTGAATCTGCCCGTGTCAGTCCCCATTGTGTGCACAGCTCCAGCTCCCACTTGCTTCCTCTATTTCCTAATGTGCCTCTGTTGCCTCTGGCTGGGCCTCTGTTGCCTCTGGGCTCCACGGGGCCCCCCTGCTGTTGCTGCCAGGTTCCCTTCCAGTGTAGGTGGTGAGCCTCCTGTGGCAGGGAGCAGCCTCCCAGGCATGTTCCCTGCCTCGAGGCTGTTGCAGAAACAAATGCCCGCTGCATGCTGGTGGCTGAAGGCTCGTGCACCCACCACAGGAGCTGCTGAGCCCAAAACACCCCAGCTGTGAACAGTGAGCAGAGGAAGCTGTGGGTCTTGGCTGGGATTCACTCACAATGGCTGCTGTCGCTGAATTAGTCCGGTTCCCTCTCCCCGGCACTGCTTGGCCGGTCTGACACCAACAGCTCCAGCATGTGCTGGGAAGCAGCATCTCCAGGTGAGCCAGGGTTTGTGTGAGCGGCTGGGCACTGGGAATGGCCCTGCCTGGCGAGAGGCTCCTCGCCTGCTCCAGTCAGGTTCTACCCCCCCAGAATTGCCCCTTTTGCCGCCATGTGGCCCTCCCCTTGTGCAGAGCCCAGCATGCGGACCCTGCTGGGGGAAGTTCACCTGCCCAGAGATCCCTTCTGAGGCTGCAGGTTTCTGGGTGGGGACTTTTTTGGTAATAAAAGGAGTAACTGCTGTGTTGCTCCTCGCACCCACTTCTCCCCCACACCAGCCTTTGCACAAAGCATGGCATGGGGCTGCCCTCATGCTGTGGTGAGAGCCACCATGGATACATGGGCATTTGGTGGCACACAGCTTCTGACCTCCTGCTCCTCTCTTGCCCCTTCCAGCCCCACTTTTCCCTTTGCTGGTGCCTTTGCTGGCCCCATGTCAATGGCCCCGTGCGAGGGAACTGAGAGCTGCCAGCACCACGCTCAGCCCCTGGGTATGGGCACGCTAAGAGCAGCCCATTAGCAGTGCCTCCTGCCCCTTCTCTCAGCACTCTCAAACGCCCCTTAGCCCTACAGGAGGGCACCCGCAGCTGCCTGGGCCAAGCACAGGTTCCTGCTCCCAGCACCCGAGGGTCCTTCACCCGGATTTGGGTTGTGTCAGGTCAGAGCACGCTGAGCTCTGCCCTGTATCGGGGCCTTTTTGCCGTCAGGTCGGGCCCCGGCGTTTGCTCCGGCGGTTCCTTAACGGATGCTTAGCCCCGCGCTGGGGGATGCTGATCCCGGGGCGGGAGCTGGTGAGCTGACAGCTATTTCCCAGGAAGCCACTTGAGGGCGGCAGTGACCGCAGAGCCGCCGGATCCAACTGGGCGAGACGGGCGAACTGGGACCAAGGGACCAAACCCAGGCCGGGAGGGTGCGGGCGGGCAGGAAAGGGGCTCCCGGGCCACTCCAGGCTTCCTCAGGATTCGCGTCCCACCGGGGCCCGCTCCCAGGGCAACCGGAACTGTCTATCCTGGGAACATCTATTGGAACATCTCTCCTGGAACTGAGCTAGCTCTCTCCAGACCACCCACCTTTTATACTTTCCGGTTTTGGATGCCTTCTGTCTCCCCTCTGTGATGGAGATACCGTCACTGGGTGTCGTTCACGCTGGGTGCAGAAGGCAGTTTCAGCTGATCTCTGTGTAAAGGTTGGCCTAGCATGAGCCATGCTATTGAGAAGTCTCTGCCCCATGAGTCCGGCAGGCTGAAACTCATCAGCGAGGTCTCGTGCAGAAACTGATACAATGGCTAACGCTCTCCTCGTGGGGATTAATGGTCCAGCTTCAATTCACCTATAAAACATTTGATGCTGTATTCCTCCCATGTACACCCAGTGGCTGAACTCAGGATCTGAGGTGATGCTTTTCATTTCTCTGTGGTGCCTGAGAATCACAAGCCCAGGCTGACCACGGTGTCAAGCGATCATAAAGCTGCCCGTGATGTTTAAGAGCAGAAGCTGGAAGTGCCTTCTTCCCAAGATTAGCATGTGCTAGAACTACAAACAGGGGGGAAAGAGTAGCAGTAGGGCTCGAAGAAGCTGCTTTTGGTAGCTAAACTTATGCCATGTGTCATTAAAGCTGTACAAAATGTGGGGATGGTTTGGCTCAGCCACTGCAGCCGTGGCTGTGCCTCAGTTTGCTTGGCCCTGCACAGGGCTGATGCTGGTGGGCTCAGGGAACACAGGTTTTCTGCAGGGATTCCTAGAAAGTTGGGAAAGCAGAACAATGTGCAGTGCTGCTCAAGAAACAAGTGGAGGCAAACAGCATAAACTGCCCTATGGGACTGGTGGATAGAAATGAGGGTGAGGAGAAAATCTGCTCAGAGCAGTCAGGAAACCTTTTCAACAATGGGCAGCTGGAGGAGGAGAAATGTAACAAGGTTCGGGGAGGCACGGGAAGTCCTGTTCTGCTGCTGGCTTAAGCAATAGCAGTTCATGGCTGCTGCGAGTCATTTTTGTAACAGAAAGGAAAACGCACAGAGCTAATATTTCTTCCCTTCTTTGGACGGTAGGAATGTTTTAATTGAGAAAGTTGTTTTAATTACATTAGATGATATCACAGTCTATTTTACAAGTTCAGGTATAGAGGACGTGTGGACCAATTACACAGGAATCCAGTAAAAGGTTAAAAACCTACAACATGAGAAAAATGAAAAGGTTAACTTAATTCCCCCAAAATGAAATGCATTGAGAGTTTAGTGTGAGTGGAAATGGGAGATTATACCAGGATCCAGAGAAGTACAAAGGATGAGACTAACATAATTTACAGTATTGGTTCTCCATGACCATCGGTTTGCCCTTGTTCAGAGACAGCCTCTTTTCCCCAGTGCATCGCCGAGCAGC
>JBCJKH010046220.1:0-11594 GCA_039877255.1 Loriculus beryllinus | reverse complement strand
AGTGCATCGCCGAGCAGCTGGTCCTGTCTCTGAGGGTTTGGTCTGGTCTTGTCAGAGGAGAAAGCAAAATAAATGATGGGCAAAGGTCACAATCCACGTTGAGCTGGTCCCCAGGGGTCACCACCTACAGGAGTGTCTTCCACTGGATAGTCGGGGGGTTCTGCACCAAGAACTGTATGGAGGAAAACTAAAACAGCTCCAAAAAGCCCCATCTCAAACGTAGAAAAGTCTCACTCTGGAAGTGCTTACGAGAAGATCGTCATCATAGAATTTGGTTTCTATAATAACATTACCACTGTGGAAGGAAAAGAGGAGAAGAGGTATTAGAAGATTGCATGACAGTAGAAAATGACTGCTCCTCTCTGTGCGCTCACAAGCCTGGGCTGCCACCTGGCTCCCTGTAACAAGAGCTTTGGTTTGGAGCCACATGCAATGAGCACTGTGTCATGATCCAGGGGCGGCTGGGGCCAAAGGAGCTCCCCACTGCATTCCTACATGGAGCAGTTCTCCCAGTCCCTCCCTCTCTTGTCATCCCCGCCTCTGGGCACAGTACCCCACAGGCTGCAGAGAGCTCACAGCAAACATCTGCTCACTTCTACTGCTAAAAATAAAGTAGCAGTCCCAGCAAGTTCAGGCCCCCCTCTCCTGCAGTCAGTAGTGAAAACCGACTGGAATTCTTATTTTATTCCCCAGCTGTCCTCTAGTGCTCAGCAAGGTTCTTCAACCAACCTAGTGTGTCATTTCCCTCAAGAGTGCTTAAATGCTAACGCAAAACCATATTTTATACAAACTGCAATGGAAGTGCAGTTTTGGGTGTGACAGAAGCTCTGGTGGTTTAACTTCCTAACTCTGAGATTTTGGTGGATAAAAGAACTCTGAGGCCATTACAGCACCTGGACACCTGAGCAGTGTGATCTGACTGTGTCTAAATAACATGGCTCTTGAAAATCAACACAGCATCTCCACTATGGCTCTTAGTATCTGTACCACTGGCAAAGCCGGACCTGGCAAGAGCGTAAGTTTTTTGCTGTGGCACGGACAAAGTTTAAATTCAAATGTCGGGGAATGTTCTCAGTCTGATTGATATTCAGGAATCCTGTGCACTAAGTATTGCATCTCCATGATGTGAGACACTGAGACAAACACAAGGTTTTTGGAAATACCAGAAGGTGAGAGGTTCTCCAAGTCTTGGCAGCTGAAAAAAGCTGATTTCTTTGGGTGACAAAACCCCTTTTGGATTTCTTTGGGCTGGTGATTCTACTGAAAAGTCTCAAGAATGACTTTAGGACACCTCCATGTATAGGAGATAGATCTTGGCTGCCCACTAGAAGTTCACACTCCAGGGAGAGAACTGGAAAATCCTAAAGATCACTTGAGTGAGAACTGGACTCTCATGACTCCCAGTCCTGAAAATGCCTTGATTTCCTGAGATGGTCAAAACCAACTTGTCAGCTGTCTTTGTTTCTTTACTCTGATTCCCAAATCTGGCTTCTCCTGTACTGAGAGCCACCAGCTCTGGTAGCTGAGGATGTGTGAGGTTCTGAGCAGGGATTGTGCCAGGGATTGTGCCAGGGAGCACTATTTGAACACTGATGCTCTCTTCTGAGACCACTTTCTCTTTGAAATGTGCTGTGAATAGAAATCAGTGATCGTAATTCCTATCCCGGTACCTTCTCTATGCAACTGGCTTTCTTCCAGACAGGGAATGAGGGAAAATGCTGGAGAGGCAGGTCTTCCAGAGGACTCAGCAACCTTGCAGTGAGACTGGCTGCTCCTGTCTGCCTCTTATTGGCAGCAGGATTCCAATACCCTTCTGTCTCTGCTGGCAGCGTGTTCCTCATGTGCTTGCCAGCACCCATCTAGCACTGCGGGGAACGTAGCTTTTTGTCAGTGATTACAGCTTCCCAGGGGCCTCTCTCAAGGAGCCTTTTCTGTTTGTCTCCTTATGCTTGGCTGTCCACACTCAGAGTGGTGCCCAGCAAGTGCCACTCTGACACAAGCCCACGGGATCACTGACCTGCTGACAACTCAATGTGCGAACAGCAGCCAGGACCAGATGTTTCTGAAGAAGGTGCGTGAATACCATTTACAGGTGACTGTAAAATGACTGCTTGCTGTCTGTTAAGGACATTTTATCCCCAGATACGGCTCTGTGTGACTAAGTGTATGGCTTATAAGCCAATGTAAAAGACACAACGCTTGGCAAAATGGTAGGGAGCTTAAACAAAATGCTAGAGCAGCTCCTATGGGTGATATACTGCATGAAAAACAGCCACCTTGGACACAAGTCCGTGATGAACAGCTAGATTTGAAAATGGCCCAGACATCTCGATGTTCTGGTTTTCCTGGGTATTAAGCTGCAAAGCATTGTAAAATCCTTTTACGGTTCACCTTTCAAAAAAATAAAGCAACTCTAATAAAGGATCAGTTCCACTTTCTTCAAACTTTTATTACTATATTAATGCAAATTGGACCTATGGGAAAGAAGGTAATGAGGTTGGCTTAGCCCCTTTTATCTCTCAACAGTTAATAGTAGTGAGGGTGATCCAGAGTTGGTAGCAGCTCCCTCACTTCATTCCCACTGTAGCCCCCAAGGAAATGCCACACACTGCTTTTTCTCTGCCTGCTCTCAGATTCTGTATTCCCAAGGCACTCACGTTAAAACGTTAGCTGGCATCATCTGTGATTCAGGTGCTGCCTCTATCAAGGACTGCCAAGTGTTTGTGGAGTTAGGAATCACAAAACCAAATTCAAAGAACCATTCTGCAAAGTAAAAAGAAGATCCAGAGGTATTTGAAAGAAGATAAAATCCACAAATGACCCTTTTGCTTTTCACCTGACAGGCTGAGGAAGTCCCTAGACTGTCCTGCTGCGCTGCCAACGTTTTACATTTATATTACTTCGTACAGCTTAAACTGCACCAAACCCAGCCCTCCTCTTTGAGCAGATACTCCCTCTCTGAAATACCTGATGGTAATGATAAAGTCACACCACTTCCTTAGCATTCAGTGAAACTACATCAAACCTAATTGTGAGCAGGGAAACCACACTCCCACTCTTGCAGACATCCCTGGGATCCAGTTGAGATTAAGTGTACAACTGGCTGCCCAAACACAAGGAGCTCAGTGTTTTATCTCCTCCTCCTCCACCCCAGATCAAGAGTAATACCACAGTGAGGGAGGTCAGAGGTGCAGCTAGGGAGTCACACAGACAATACTGAGTGGCACTGCTGTAACCAAAGTAAACCAGAGGCTCCAGTCTGGCAGTGGCAAGCACTAGGTGCTTCTGAGGAAGACGCATGAACCCTCGTAATGGGTGACTCTAAAATAACCTGTTCCCTTGCCTCAGGCAGCCTGCGGTGGATTTATGCCCTGAAGCATGATTACCCAGATTTTTTTCTTACATAACTAAGTGTTAATACACTTATGAAATGCTATCCCTAATGCTGTGCCCCATTAGTCCTGACAAGATGAGTGCTTCAGCACTACTCTGAAAAATTAAAATCACCACATTCAACCAGTTTCAGTTTTGTTGATCCCCACCACGCTGGGGGTCCCTCCCTGTCCTGCAGCAGGACTGCTCAGAGCAGATGCGTACCTTCTAGACACTGCCCTTTGAAATAAACTTTCTGTTCCAGTCGGAATTTTTCCATTTGTTCTGCTGAGGAAAAGTTTAACTCCCGAGACACTGCTTTGCATTTCAGGATTTTTTTAGGAACTCGAGCTGTGAAACAGATAAAGAAGCATTATTTGGATACAATAGAATCATAGAATCAATTAGGTTGGAAAAGATCTTTAAGATCATCAAGCCCAATCGTTACCCCAGGACTGTCAAGCCCACCATTAATCCATGTCACTAAGGGCAAACCGATCCCCTCTCATGATCTCCAGTCACAGCCACTCCTCATCTACCCCCCAGCAATGGTTCACACTGTACAGCTGCTGCCTCTACCCCTCATGGCCACCCCTCATCTCCCCTCAAGATCTCCCCTCATGGCTACCCCTCACAGCCCATGTCTGCTCCTGCTCTCACCTTAAGATCTCCTCTCACAACCACCCCACCACTCCCCTCATGATCTTGCCTCACAGCTGCCCCTGCTCTCCCCTCAAGCTCTCCCTTCACCCCTTATGGCCATCCCTCCTGTCCCCTCACCATCTCCCCTCATAACCGCCCCAAGTCTCTCCTCGTGATCTTCCCTCATGACCACCCTTGCTCTCCCGTCACAATCTTCCCTCATCCTTCATGGCTGCCTCTGCTCTCCCTCACGACCACCCCACCTCTCTCCTCATGATCTTCCCTCATGGCCACCCCTCCTCACCCCTCATGATCTCCTCTCACAAATGACTTTGTTTTTACATTTGCAGGACTGAAATCCAAGATGCAAATAGGTTAAGTACCTTGCCTAGAGCCAGGGATGAAACCTGTGTCAGAACATCACTGATCTCTCAGATTCCTGGTTCTAAGCTGGTTATTACTAAACCTCACAACTCTTCAAGGCAGAAGATGAGATGCAACTTGAAATTTTCCTTCAGGAAGTGTGTTGAAGATCACAAGCAGCCAAAGGGCTGCATAGTACAGCCGGTGTGTTAGCCCTCCTCACTCCTCCTTCCCTTTCAGACTGTATATCCCCTGCAAACCACAAAGGGCTATTTCTGAAGCTCAGCAGCACCGTTTCAGCCACCTCACACAGCTCTGGGAAGTTGTCCTGTACAAGTGTACAGAATGCCTGTCCTTGAAACAGTGAGACCCACACAGGCAGTAAAGTCAGTACCAAACTAGAGCTTAAGAGAATAATTTGACAGTCCAGGGTTTCTGGGCTCTTGCAGTTGGTGAGGACACCAACAGCAAGTGGAAAACTGTACCTGGTAGATATTTCATAAGGCTTTTTTTACAAGTGGAGGAGTAAGAGAAGGGATGATTTAGGAGTACTGATTAATATGCCACAAGGTCCTAATCGAGAGAATAAAGGAGGGAGTCAATATACTAAAAATATCCCAAGCCTGTCATGCTTCAGTGGTGTGATTGTACATATTCCTTCCTGAATATTAGAAAATGTTTCATGTAAATTTATTAGGAATAAAGAGGGGAGGGAATACAGCTGGCATGTGCTTTATGAGCCAAACTGTTCTTAAATGGAAAGCATATCAAAACATCCATAAGCAGACAGCAGGCTGCTGTTTAATCAGAGTCTACGAAACCCCAGTCAAATCCATCTCATGCAGAACGGTTTAATGGAGTAGGACTTTGATGAGAAACCAATTTAGAGAGCTGGAGGGTTAGGGAATATAAGCTACCATCCAATCCCATGGAGAAGTACACAGCCCATGATCTGTTAAAAACAAATCAAACAAACAAACAAAAAAAAGAGGTAAAAAGAAAATTAAAAGTAGAAGAGAATAGTTTTAAATATAAAAGGTCTATGATTATTTTTAATCCTTTTTGTTGGTTTTTTTTTTAGCACAGAAATCTGCATGGCACCATCCTTTACTGCCCTCACAAGCACAGACTACAGCCTGTTGTGAATAAATATCCCTTTGCAGTTAAGTGTAAAATGACTTGTTAAAACTATTCTGCAATTTAGTAATTATATTTCTTTCATCCTCAAGACAGACTGCTGAGAATGTTTGTTTTAATAGTGTAAAACTACAAAATAAAAGGTTACTTTAGAGAAGTTGGACTATGTAGTCTTTAAACATCTGGTCTAAGAGATTTTATTTTATATTTATACCATCAAGCAGAAAATGATAATTGGTATTACTTATTTAAAACTCATTTTTCTTTCATACCTCTTCTTTTTCCATTAAAAAGACAGGAGAAAGCAGTTTGATTCTCATCAATTAGGTTCATATTTAACTATGCTGAAATGCAGGTAAGCATCAAATTTATCCTGAATTTACTACTGCTTTTTTTCTAACTTGAGTATATACTTATACCTGCACTTTTATTTAAGCTAACACACATTCAGTCAGATACTTAATTCTGGTTAGAAAGTGATGAATGACAAATTTCTTATTTACTAAGCAAATAATTTTGGGTACAACTGCGTTTACTTAGAAACTGAAATTCAATTAAAATATCCGTATCATGTTTTCATGTAGTTTAAAGAAACTACCTTAAATATTTGGGACATGTAAGAAAGGAAGCTATCTTAGCCAAACTTATTTTATATTTCAAACCACATCTTTTCTTACATAATGAAAGGACTATTTGTATTTTCTGAATGAAAGCTGGCTCTGGTGACTGAGAACAACACTGGCAATTCTACAAGTGCTAGACCTCAGCAGCTTACTCCATTATGTGCTTGTATAGCAGAAGAAAACAAACTTCATGGATTTGCATCTCCCAGATTGCGTCCCACTTTTGAATGCACTGTCAGTGAATTGAGCTGACCGAGTACATAGAAAAGCTCCTGCCGTCAAAAGCTGGTTTAGAAGGTTAATACCAGTTTCAGGTGCTCAGGCAGTGATTTTCACTATTTGTAGTAGTTTAATGTTCAGACTTCAGCAGCAATCCAATACCTTGTTAATATTATTTTTATTTAATCTAAGTGGTAATTTTTAGGTAATAATACAGTATCATGATTTAAAATTAAGGGTTCATATTTTAAAGAAACTTGTACTTAAATCAAATAGAAGTCCTGTTTAAAAACAAACCAGAAGTCCCATTTCAAGGAAATACAATTTATTCATTCTGCTATATATTCAATTCTTTGTGATGTCTAGACTGTGATTTGCCCTGAATGGCCACAGAACACACACACACACAGGTAGTATATAATGACTTTAAGACACACATGGCCAACATTAGAGAGGAGATCTAGATCAGACATTAGGAAGTTCTTCCCTGTGATGGGGGTGAGACATTGGCACAGGTTGCCTGGAGAAGTTGTGGCCGCCCCATCCCTGAAAATGTTCAAGGCTAGGCTGGATGGGGCTTTGAGCAACCTGGTCTAGTGGAAGGTGTCCCTGCCCATAGCAGGGGAATGGAACTGGATGAGCTTTAAGGTCCCTTCCAACCCAAGCCATTTTATGATACTATGATTCTGTTTGTCCTCACTGTTTCTGTTTCAGGACTATACCAGAATCACATTTCCCTATAGCTTCTTTTAATTCATAGTCAGATAATCCTCCTTTGTTGGACACCTCTTCCTTTTCTCAGCTCTTAGTCTATTTACTGAGAATAATCTATCCATCTCAGCCTTCTTTTCTCACTAAGCCATACAAGAACATCTTTTTTTCTCTCTTCTCCTAAGGAAGACTATTCTCCCATCTGTAATCTTTTCAGTGGCTTCTCCTAATAGCTCTTCTCTGCACCTGTTCCAGTTGCAGTCATCCATCTTCTAAATGGATGAGTGAACTGCACATCACATAAGGTCTTAACAATTCCTTCTACCATGGGCATTAATCTCATGCCAGAGTATGTTTTAATTAATTCCCTGAGCTACTCTAATGGAGGTGAGGGTTCCTGTTTTATATGTGAGGAAAATCTGAGACACAGTAAGGTGATATGATCTGCCAAAGTGAGAAAGATGGCAGCAGGGAAATGAGGCAACACAAAAACCCCTCCTGAGACACAGCTCCAGCTGTCCTTCCTGCCCCAAAGCACACCTTCCTGCAGTTTGCATTGAACCACACGAGCTCAGTGCTCTGTCACGACAGAGCTAAGAGGATTTAAAGACTAGCCATGCATCCATGGAGAAGCTTTTACAGCACAAAGTCTGGCAAGACTGGGAATATTTTTAGCTGATTTTCTCCTGCTTTCTAGAGCCTGTTTCCTCATTTCTCCTAAGTCTCCTATTACACAGTTATTTCTAGAAGGCAAACCACCACTAACCTGCAGTCTAAGAAATTTCGTATTAAGATGACGAATTACCACATTTCTTTTAAAAGATGTATTTCTATTGCTTTCCTACAGTTGTAGGTGTTGGAATGTTTTTCTTTAAAACAACAGGCATAAGTAAGTATCTGCTAAGGTCTATTAGCAGAACTGTTTGCTGTTAGTGCTGGTAGGAGAATGGGAGTACACGTTAGCAAGGCTGAAAGAAACACAGCTTGGAAAATGCTTTTAGTAATCACTGAGTCACAGCTCTGCTTTCCTCTAGCTCTTGACCTGCATCTTCTACCCCTTGCACCAGGTCCTTCTTAAACTGAGATATACTACTGGTCCTATTAATGAACTGTTGTCATAAAGCAGATGAATGTTGGCTGGGGACCAAATGAGAAGGTAACTTGTTCTCTTGTGCCTTAAGCAGGCTTTGAAACCAGGTATATTGCTGGAAGACTACTGGACTCATGGAGTTTTGCCACAGATCTTCTGTACGCTCTCTGGGCATATATTCTGGATGCCTCCTTCAGCTGCAGCAGATTTTCCAAATTATGGGAAAGGTAAATCCTAGTAGTGACAGGCAGAACTCAGTCCTTGATGTTTAACCAAAAATAAATCAATGTCACCAGCATAATTAAATGATGAAGTTCAATCCACTTACTGGAGATCAGCTACGGTACTCACATAATAGAAAAATCTTCAAAATTAAGTCAGTGAGATCAGACTCTTCCCAGAGCCAAAGCAAAGCAAGGGACACCACCTATCACAGTGCTTTGTCACAAAAAAAATAGGGAAGAGAAAGGGACTGTGAAGTCCTCTGCTAATCAGCAAGGACAGAGCAGAAGGGCAAGAGGCCTTCTAGCAGTGGTAGGACAGGAGAGCCGAGCAAATCTAGTGTGTGCACCACTTTAAAGCTCAGGTCAAACCTAGTGTGTGGCCAGGCAGGGTAGTAACTGTGCATGCTTCTTCCCCACTGGTTCTCCATTTGACCTCTACCTTGACTAAATCCTGTTGTTATACTGAGAAAAGTTAATATATTTTTATACCTTCCATTTTGGAACTAACAATCTAGCAAAGATCAGCCAGTTACTCCTTACCAGCTTGGTTCACTGCTTAGCATTGTTCAACTTGTCCACTTTGCCAGCCCCTGATTCACTCCCACCCTTTTTTGTGGAGTGTGTCCCTAGATTTTTGTGGTGGAAGCCTCTGAAGGTGTGAGGTCAAAGCCAGGACATCTGGTCCTTCAAAGCAGGGATATGCTCACAACTCTGGTGACCTAGACATGCAGCACCACCCAGCCCCAAATGCACAATAAGGGCACACAGTACCTTCATGCTCCACTCCAGGTACAGACAGATCTTCTGTTCCTTGCCAGAGGATCTTCCCTGTTTCTGCATCCCGAAGGTTCATCCAGTTTCTGATTGGGAAGCCATTAAGGAAAAGAAGCTATCTACATTCTCTAAATGCTGTGCCTGTGTTCTTTGCTAAGCCCTGAAATAAGCTGCTCCAGCTGAGTTTCAATCATGTTTTCTGATTCTCAGGAGGCCAAGAAAAAGAGATGCTTTTTTCCCTGAAAATAAATGAACAAACCAACCCTTGACCAGAATGAATTCAACAAGAATTGGATAGTCACAGATCTAGTTTTCACTTTCAACTGAAGCTTGTTAACCTCATTTATCATTTTCCATTGCTTCTAAAGGATACAGGCAATGTCACTGTGCTGCAGAGAAGCAAGAACATTGCTAACAACAGATAATTCTACACAAACAGCTGCTGTTCTCTGGCATTTGAAAAATGCTAGGTAAAGAAATGCTTCCTGTAGAGCATTAGAAAAAGAGTAACACTCAATTGAGCTTGTTTTCCTAGCTTACAAAGTATTAATATCAAGGGTTGTTCTATTGCTGTTGACCTGGTAACTGCCACTCATGGGAATTCTTCAGCTTCTGAGTGCTAAGCAAAGTGAGATCCTCTCTTTTCACTCTCAGCAAGTGCCAGCTTTCAAAAAACCCAGACCAGTGAATTAGTCATTAAAGTTATAGGCAAGCATGAAATACTAGTATTTTCAAAGGGACAACTCATAATTATCTTAAGCATACCTTTGAAAAATCCCTCCCATCACAGGAGGGACAAGAAGCCTGCATACCTGCCCCATGCCATTTTGAACAGGAATACAGCCCGAGGTCCCACAACTGCCTCCTGCTCTGCAGCTCATCAGGGTGGCTCCAAGGAGTCACTGGCACAAACACAAACAGCCTGAAGACAGCAGGATCTGTGAGTTACAGCTATGCAAACCAGTGCCTTTTCAGATGTTTCCTTTTGCTGGTTTAGTGCAACCTTTGTACTCAGTACTTCCTAGACAAGAGACTGGAGACTATATGGGAGAAGGGGAGAGGCCAGCTGCTGAAGGAACTGACTGGGGAGGTAGAGAAACAGAAGAGTGACAATATGGACCTTGATGTAGGTATAAATAGGAGCTGTCAGAGGTATGCATATTGAACTCATCCTCTAACATACACAGTTTCCAAGCAGACTCACACAAACTCATCACACTGATCAAATTTTTCCAGAGCTCCAAGGAAGAAACAGATGCTTTAGCAAATTTTACATTACAGAGTAACATTTGTTTTAAAATTATGTGTGTGGAGGAGGGAAGGGAAGGTGGCTGCTTCAGTGCAGATGTGAGCAGCCTTTCCCTTCCTGAAGGCTGGCCAGACTTTCCGTGTCCCACTGAAAAGGCAGGAGAGGGAAGAAAGCTGGGATTATGTGCATAGGGTCTCCTGACACAGGCATGGCATTGCAGCTTCCAAAACTTAGCAACAACAGGAAGAGGGAGCATCAGGCAGTCTGCTCAAGTCCTTCTAGACTTGTTCTGAAACACATAATATCTACCATTGCTTCTGGGATTAAGGCAAAACTGAAAGGGGGAGAAGATGGAAAGCATCATTCTCAGAGGGCCCCATATGCAACCTCCATATCCCAGCAGAAAGCTGGAAAGTGGAGATCTCTCTGCAGTTAGCAAACCAAGGCAGACGGGGGCTATGGGCAGGCAAGTCAGAGAGAGATGAGCAGCAGCATGGCAGGAAGAACCTGCAGCAGGGCTGGGCATTTCACATGATGCTGGCTGGAAAACTTAAAGTCCCCAGCCAATGCAACCTGCAGGATGGAACTGCCCCAACTGTATTTTAAAACGTCAAAAAAAATCCACCATTTTTCAAAATATCTTCCCACAGACACACATACAAACCAGCCAGGATGAAGCTATTTGCATTTAAAGCACTGTGCAATCTATCAAATACCATGTACAAGGGAAAAATAACAAATGAGACAATCTGAGCATCTCACTGACAAATTCATGTCCACGACACCGCATGATGCAAACACTCTTCACTATTAGCTGCATGGTAATTCAGTATATTGGGCATTTGATCATCAAAACCTGTATTACCTTTAAAAAATTATCCCCCTCAGAAGTTTATTTACATTCTATCTGTTCACTATCAATTATCAGTGGGAGTTCTGAGCTCACAGGCCTACCCATAGGCTGTGTAATGCCAAACTGAGCAGTAGACAAGTTCCGCTGAACTGGAGAATCAGAACAGCAAACCTAACAACGGAACTGATCCAGCTTCCCAAATGCTGTATCAGTACTCTAACTAATGGCCTCTCTTCCTTTTTCCCAGCCATGCTTTGATTTCCTGTCCCTCTTCTCTAATAATGTTTAAAGTACTCTGAAATCACATTAACCATTTTCAAAATTATTACATTAGAAC
>JBCJKH010046219.1:26341-39085 GCA_039877255.1 Loriculus beryllinus | reverse complement strand
GTACTGTTATGCTCACTAGTACCTGAAAACAGCTGTGCCCTATATCTCAAAAACCTACTTTGTGTGTCTGGTGTCAATAGTAGATGCCAAGAGAGAAATACGGGAACACAATAAAAATAAAGGAACTCCTTTTCAGAGTATTTTCCCATTGCCCAGTTATTCATGACTTAGGAAATTCCTAAGTCAAAATGTTAATGTTGTAATTGTTCCTGCTGTATGTTTTCCCTCCATGAATTTGTCTCCTTGCTTTATCCATAACACCATGTGGAAAGTTGTTTCTCAGTTACCCAGCATGAAGTTGTACTGTTTTTCCTTTGTCTGGGACCTGGCACCTACAAGTTTTGCACAGTAAATGAGAGTCAAGACAGCATTTTCTTTCTCCTGTGGGACCCTGAAACCACAGGACCGTACTAGCCAAATGCAGTTCTCTTGTTGCTCAAACAATCCCCCTTCCAAAAACATCACCTCCCAGGCATATTAGCTTGCTACAGCTTGAGGAGGGAAGTAGTTGAAGTTAAAGGACATATAAGCATTTTAGAAGTTCTGATGCAAACACACATTCATTTTAAGGGCTATAGGAAGTGAACAACACAGGAATGACACAATATCTCAAGAGTTATGTACAAGAAGGTGTCTATATGGAGTGTTTTGAACTGACTTGAAGGATACTGGAAAGGCACAGCACCAAGGCAGAATATTTTACAACTTAGTGTTTGGAAGATTTCTTTTTCCCCGCAGCACACTTTTTCAAGTGTGGAGGGTTCCTTCCGTGTATCAGCTATCTTTCTGCTGTTGGTCTCTTCCTTTAGGCGAGTGAATAACTCCTTCTTTCTTTTATAACCTTTTTGTTAGAGGTTTTGTTAACCTGTTGCTCAGTGGCATCACGTGATCATTGCATAGTTGCTTTTACTCTCAGGTTATCTCAACCTCATTCCAATCTTGGGTGCCCAAAGACAATCATTGCTTTTTTCACTCTGAAATTTAACCTACCATTAATAAAACAAATCAACACAGTAGGTAGGTAGACCTCCATTCATAATTGAGACTTGTAGTTTAACAGTTATACAGGAAGAGTCCCAAATGGCATCTAAAAGAATTTGCCAGCTGAAGATTTTGCAAATCATTGTAAGAACTAAGCATTTAGGTGGTTTTGAGTACTCTACTGATCCATTGTCTTCTGTATTTTAGAGGCTAGAAAAACTGTCTGAGAAGCAGTGTATAAAGGCACCTCTAACAATTTGCATTTACTTAAGTAATAGAATCATTCAGAGTCCACTTTTAATACTGTGTTTCTTTCTTAACATAAGAAAGCAACAAGAGTGATAATTCTGAAATACTAAGAAGTCTGAAAGGGAATATGAGATGTATTGAAAATAAAAGAAAATGAAGCATGCTGCTATTAGATTTTTTGATAGCCTTCTGCTCTAAAGATGTTAAACACTGTTGAAAATGTTTAGGATCAGAGACAGGAGGACTGAGAGGACTCATTCAGCCAGTCTGGCATAGTGCAAGCTTATCTGAAATAAAGAAATAGAACAAGATTTGATAGCATACAAGAGGATTAAAATAAAGTACTTTTATCAGGATATCTTCTAAAATGTGTGATTTTCTTAGCTTAACAGCTGCTGTGAAACCATGATATAAATGTCAGGACTGTGGAGATTTCACAGAAACTTTTACCTCAAAAGCCAGTGACAAATGCCCATGTCACTCTAGCTCTTCCCTTGTCCTCCACTCATTAATAAATGCCATCTAAGTGCCTTTCTGTAATGTGTTTACTAGGAGCTGGTAATTTGCTAAATGTAATTCATTCCCTCTCTCCTACCCTCAAGGACTGTCATTTTTAAGCAGAGTTTTCTAACAAGTTTGTGTGTTCTTAGACGTCACTCTTCATAGCCAGTAGTCTCGGGAACAAATACAATATAAATAGGGCAAGAAGTCTTTCTTCCCTCATGTACATCCTGTCATAGAAGTAGTATGCACTTTTAATGGGAAAGATCCAGCAGAAGTAGGACGACCTGTAGCCCATGGAACACCAGACTGCCTTCAGGAGAAACCTAGCACTTGTTGCCCAGCCATAAATTAAATACATGGATGGATTTTTGCACCCTTTCAAAATGATCTAAATTTTCAGAGAGAGGAATTAATGTTCTTGTAGGATGGCATCAGCCTGCAGAGTTGGGTAGATTGGAACTGAATAAACTAGTCTTCACAAAAGAGTTTCAACACTGAAGCACAAGGAATTAAAAACTGCTTGGAAAGAAAGTAATATTCACATCTTAAAAGCCTCCACTATTGCTTTCTGTGGTGTGATCAAAGGGAATAGAGGAATTGAAACAATTTCTATACCTTGAATTATGTCAAAGGTAAGCAGGAGTGAAGGATAACCACTGTAGTCATCATATAGAATTATTGGGGTTATTTGTGTCTGTGGTTTCGATGTTAGCAATAACCCAGCATTACATGCAACGCAGTGACCTCTACCAAGAGCAGAGGATGTATTTTCCTCATCAGGCGGTGGTAAACATGGTAAACAAAGTGTAAACACTGACAGAAGTGCTTATTTAAATATAACAATCCAGTGTATAATGATAATATTCTCACCTGCAGTTTGTGAGCTAGCTTTGGACCTGATTTACAAAATATCCCTAATATTCAGAGTTAGGGCTTGTCTAGAAGATAAAAATGTGGAGAGCAAAAGGCACCAGAAAAATAGTAGTAGCTGAGATTCCTCATATAATCCCTTCACACTGAATATCACGCAGTAACTTCATCTAGATAAATAACTGGCTTTTACTTCACTGAAGTTGATAGCTCCTTTGTTAGAAGAATTCATCAGTGAGTTTGGATTTCAGGCAGATGTCTGCCTTCCTCTGGGTCTTATGCATTACAAAAGTGTTCCACTGTAAAACAAGGCATGCATCATACTTCAAACGGCCTCCAAACCCTGTTACCATTAGAACAATATTTTGCAGTTCTTGTTGGGATGAAAAACTATTGCCACTTATTTAGAAACATAGACAAAGAAGTACAGCCTTGCAATGTGAAAGCTTTCCTGCAGCATAATACGCACCCTAAATTGTGTTTTATGTATACTGTTAATTTGCTTTGCAATAATAATTTTCATGCATATTTGAAATTGAAACAGTGCTGGTGGTAGTTAAGAGTATTCATTATACGGAGATGGTCTTTGCTGCAAGATAGCTTTATTACTAGGTTTACTTTGGTGAATTCTAAGAGAAGAGAATGACTGATAGAGCTAATGCTTTGTATTCTATTGATAACATAATGAAAGGCAAGGAAGCTGCTGCTAAAATTCTAACAACTTCCTGTGTGGTTTATATTAACACAATATTGACTTCAAGTTCGTTAACTGATGCTGTAGGTGCTCTGTATCCAGTAGCCCACATCGTTCTATTGAAATTGTGGTTCCTCAGATGACATACCTCTCAGACATCAGGGACCTTCAATGAGTTGGTCACCTGCCTTACTTTTATAAACAGTGTAGAGAAAGAGGTACTTTTAAAGTGAGTCATCTTATCTAAGTAGGACACCTGCTTTTGAGATGAGATTAATTTAATTGTAAAATACCTTTTTCTTTCTAGAAAAAAGGTCTATATGGGATTTTTTTTACCTTTTTTTTTTTTTTTTTTGTAACTAGCTTAGCTACGGTGTCACACTACAGTTGAACCCAGGACATATGGACAGTTACATTTTCTATTTTATTGAGATGAATCCAACTTTTCTTGCCCAGGATGCATAAAATGAAAACAGTAGGAACCATTATACTTCTGCTCCCATCTATGTCCATTTTTCATGCTGAGCAGCCTCAATTTCCCTTCAACATAAGGATCACCAGTATAAAAACAACAGAAGGATTTATTTCAGAAGTATCAGGTAATGCTTACTAGCCTCTCTGTAGGACTTCCCAAAGTCAAAGGTTTTGACACCAAGTACACTCATTTTATGTATACAAAAGAAGTTTCACAGACAAAAAAAAATCAGGGTCTTTTCCTTAGATCACTTTTGAACGGAATGAAGAATACAGTAAAAGAGACCCAATGCATAAAATCTGTAAGTGCACAGAAAAGCAGAGAATAAGCACTCCCAAGATAGCCTTCCATACTGAAGCCAGTTTACTATGACTTCTTATGCACATTTTTATTATATAGGGGCTCATTTGTTGTATAACCATGTGTGTACTTTAGAAGCGTCAGAGCATTGTTACATCATTCCCTCAACTTTGATGATAACAGTAATGCAGGGACTGGATCTATATGGTCTTTTGCTAATGATTGCTTTTATTTTCCCCATCATATTCCTAGTAGTAAGACAATAATTATTTCAAGAAGAAAGGGATTTTATTATTTAAGAATAATCAATCTGAAACTAAAATCTTAAAAGTAAAAGTTACACATATTTTACAACCAAATGTTCATATAGACATTGAACCTCTATGCCTACGTTTAATCAGTTTAAATAAAGACTTTCAAAGCCCAAATCCTCTAAAATAAGCATTGTGTGAAAGCACAGCATTGCTTACTTATTTTTACTAAACTTCTACAGTCAGCTGACAAGTTCTTATATGTATACATAATTAATGTTTCTTAAAGATTAGAGCAGTTCAGTTTACTGGTGCAACATTTTTTAATTATTATTCATCTATCTTAGCATTTGGAGCAATGATTTTCACACTTTATTTTTCTAGAAACTGAAATTTGCATTCCTGAAGACACATGATCAGTTCGATTCTTTCTCCAAAATTATTCTGAAGGATTTCGGGATTGATAGTCATTCACTTGATGAAGGAATTAGTAATAAATAACCTGTAATTATTATTATGTAATTAATTATTATTGTGATGATGGATTTTATTATTATTGTTATTAATTATTAATTATTATAGAAGAAAGTGGATCCTGATTTAGTGAAATGAGAAATTCTGCAGTGTATTACTCTGAAACCGTGCAAATCCCTGAGGCTAGAGAGAAAGATAAAGATACAAGACAGGATACTAATTATAGAACATGTAGTCCTGAGGCAATGCACAGCAAATTACTTAGGTGAGCTGTAGAGAAAGTGTCAATGTCTGTAGTAGCATAAAGAAGGCCTTAAAGGAATTTGGGATAATACACATCCAAGCCATTTTTTCTAAAGTTAGAGGCAGAAAATGCCTTTTATGATAAATCTTAAAATACAGAATGTTCATCCCACAGGTGGGGAAGGCAGATGATGCTGAGCCTGTAGGAAGCTGTGGCCAAATGAAGGCATTAACTTTTGAAACTTTTCCAGAGCACAGTCTTATTGCTGGCATTTACTTTTGATGACAGGCTGGAAAGCACAAACAGCAGGGCCTCGTTAACATGCACACGTTGTAATTAGAAGAAATAAAGATGAAAACCACAAGGAAGACTCATCTTCAGAGCAAGGAGTTAACAGCGAAGAAGCACTGCTGATCGACATCCTACTCAATGTACCGATACTTCCTAAGGCAAAAATGGTATTGTACGATTGCCAAGATAAACAACTAGGCAAGCAACATTCCTGACTTTTACTGTGAGGCCATAAACCTGCTAATACAGCAAAGTCAATTTCTCATTTACAGTTCACACAGTTATAGCTGAGCAGTGAGGATTGTGTACCAAGCACTGCTAACAACTTCAGAAAGCTCATGCATTCTGTTGGCATACCAAATAAAAGACAACCTAAAAGAGTAACATACTGTCACCCTCTTAATTAAATATATATTTCTATTTCCTACTCTCTATAGTCAGCTATATATCTGCATCTGCAGTGTGATTTTGCATGCAGAGCTAACAGAAATAATACTCAGGAATTATGAATCTGGTAATAACTCTAGCAACTGCCTTCTGCAAACTCCTCATGTGAATCATCACACTGAATCCAAGGAGACTGCTTTCATAAGGACTATTCTTACAATTATGTGGTTTCACAATTTGTTGTCACAGTGCTATAGTCTATGCAGCAAATATATTACTTGGTGTTTTCTTTAAAAGCTATGTGGATTCTCTGTTTCTGCTTTACCATTTATTGAGGTGTTACCCAGAACAGCAGTCATCATGACTCAGTATGGGTTGTTAGAAACTAATAACCTCTCTGAAGTGGACACTTTGCACAATTTCCCTGACATCAGACACGTAGCCATGGAGTATCCCGGTGTGTGAGTTGTGTTTGGAGACTTCAAAGGAATGTGTGAAACTTTAAATGATAAAATGTAAGCACAGAAGATACTTGTTTTAGTATTAGGTCTGAAATCACAGCAGTCAATTCAAGAGTGCTCATGTTGAGAAACTGTCGTTTGGGTTTTTTTAAATACAATTTTAAATTAAAAGAATCCTGAGAAAGAAATTAAGAGTGCAGGGAAACAGAGACAGAAAAAGCCTTCTTGTACTTGAGCAAAATGTAACTTGGCGGGGTTATAATCATGTATGCACTGTGTTGGGGAAGACAGCATTAGGAGATATTTTCAAAGATCAAAAGAGAAAAATACTTGAAGGTCAGTCTGAATTTACAAAAGTTGAAAAAGACAAAGAAATCTGCTGGTAGCTCACAGCACATCAAGAGGAGGAAGAGGTAGCTTTATGCACTCCTCCCTTTATTAAGGCAACTCCATCTAGAAGTTCTGCAAAGAGGCCCCTGGGTTTCTTCTGCCTGTGACATGGCAAATGTCACATTTCAAAGTGCAGGGAAAAATGGTCTCAAGTTCTCTGATTTCAAAGAAACTTTAGATATTTCTGGGCTTTACATTAGCTTGTGCTTTTCCTCTTTTCTTTCTATAGATCTGCAGCAACTTGGTAATGACTATGTTGCAAGTTAAAGACTAATGCAGCTAATAGAGACTAATAGACAGCTAATAGAGACTAATATACTTGGGCGAAATGCCTTAAACAGTCAAGCCCAAAGCAACCAAAAAGGTTGCATACAGCAGAGACAACTGCTTTTGACTGCTTTTGAGGAGCTTGTGTTTAGTATATAGTACTTCACAGGGCTGTTTCAGTTGTGCGTTATAAATGAGATATCTGCTTTGCAGCCCTCCCTTTGAGCACGAAGAAGGGGTGACTTTGGCAAAGCTGTTTAAAAAGCCTTTCATTACAACCAAGAGTTTTCAATTCCTTTTTAAAAGCATCTTTCTTTGAACTTGCATATGCCATATAGCCCCAAAAGGTTAGAAGATCAATGAGGGGTCTCTCTGTACGTTCAAATACTGTTTCACTGTCCTTTAGGCCATTCCATCCATATTTGAATATAAAGCATAGCTAGAGGTTAACTGCTCCATCCCAACACCAAATAATCTTTAAATTCCTCCTGAGAAACTTCTTTTTGTATAAACCTATTGTATGTTCTGTGTTTTTCCCACTAATGTGCCGTGGTGTGTTTCAGTATATTCTTTGGTCGAGGAACCCACAGCAAGACACCACTTTTCCATAGTTTACCTATGACACTTCATCAGTTGAAAAGCCATTTTCAAAGCTTTTTTTCCTGAGAGCAATAACACGTGGTGTACCCCATGCACAGAAATAAACATTTAAAAGCCCCTGTTTCATTATTTTGCCTTATTTCCTGTCCTGATTGATTGAGTAAGAAAGGGAGCCTGACGGCCTGCGATTATGGTTAGACTCCAGACAGCAGCGGTGATGCAGCTGTTCAGAGGATGATGCTAAAGAATGAATATTTATGATTTCTTATCCTGTAACCTATTTCAAAGCATAAAACCCACAGTACAATAATGTTCCAGGCTTAGCAAAACCCACAAAGCAACAAAAACTATTTATTCAGTAAAGGGGGGGAGATTTGTGTGAAGGTAATTGAAGGGAGATTTTGACCATGTCTTTGATACTGACTCTGAATTAACTCTACATCTGAGGGCTAAACTATGTCTGCAGCTTTCCCTGACATAAATAGCCAGACCTGGATGGATGTAGATAAGAACAGAATGTATCCCACGATGGGAACTTTAGAAAGTAGATTGTTTCCTGAGAGAAAAACATATAGAAATTCACCTTTACATTTTCATCAATGCCTTTTGAATTTTAGTTTAGAATAGTTTAGAAGAAAACCTTTTTAAAAATATTGAAAACACTTTCTATTTAAAAAGTTTCTGGTCTGGTTTGTTTTTTGTTTTTTGGTTTGTTTTTTTTTTTAAGTCTTAAGTACTTAGATTACAAGGATTCTTTTGTGGCAAAATGTTCCATTTCATCCCTAGAATCACTGGTCATTGAAACGCAACAAATCGAAATTGGTCATGTTTTTTTCCAGGCACCTCTCATCTCAGCTTTCAAGAACGCCAGCTAAAATGATATTCAGGGAGTCCTATTCAGAAACAAATCCAATGCCTCACATGGGAATTTTATATCTCAGAGACAGGTGTTAAGGGAGATGTCCAAAATAGTTTGGATGACTTGTTCTCTGGAAATAACTCTTTTCTGCACCTCTGAAGGAAGCCTACAGTGATTGCGTCATGCTTTGATGTTTAGCAGTGTTCACCTCTTCAGGATTAAAAGTGTCTCAGTACGGGCACAGCTATGCAGTGGAATACCTGCTTCAGGCTGAGAAGACAAAATCCAAATGTCTTTCCACCTGACTCCCCTCCAGGGCTTATTCCACTCCAGTTTTTGAAAGATCTGCAGGCAGTCTTGGTCTCAGCATAGAATGGAGTGGTAGCTACTCTCTTCTTCACAGTCAAGCCAGAGTTGGAGATACATCGTAGAATCATATAATCATTAGAATGGTTAGGGTTGGAAAGGACCTTAAGATCATCAGGTTCCAACGATTTCACAGTACAAGAAGGCAACAGGGAAAGCAAATTCCAGTGTCTTCCTCATTCCAGTGTCACCCCTGGAGCATGTGGAGTGAACTGGGCATTAAGCAGTAATTATTCCCAGCAGTTCTTGGCAAGGAGAGGTGTTGAGAATTTCATGCACTGGTTGGTAGCCAGGTCTTTCATGAACATGCTTATTTATTTGTTGCCTACCCAGGGAGGTTTTTGTGCATCCTTTTCTAAACCACCATGTTGTCTCCTTCAACTCTAAATTCAGGATCACAATACCTATGGCTTTTTTTGGACTCCCTGCTTCAGTGTTTTACAGCACTCCTGTTTCCTGGGTAGATTGGGATTGCTCTTTGTCAGCCCACTGGTAGCACTGTAACAAGGGTCAACAAGCTGGTTGGGCTTTGTTCACACAACTCACCTTTGCAGCTTTCTCTCTTAAAATTTTTAATTCACTTCAGCTCCTCTAGAGTCTTTAACATAAATGTTGCCTTTGGGGTTGGCTTCTTTGCGCTTCTGGGTGACACAAAAATGGAACTGAGTTGAGTTCTTGAAATTTAACAAGGGAGTGTTGGGGGACATGCCTCCTCCAAGCACCCGTATATACTTAGGGTGACACCACACTTTTGAGTCTTAGCAGCCTGGAATTTTGCCCCTTAGCTGGTGCCTGAAGGATATATTTCACCTGACCTTCATCAAGGAGAGAAGGGAATGCAGTGACTAGCAAATTTAAGATTGTTTTCTCCCCAGTTTGTTTTTCAGATGAATCAGCTTTTATCCCTGCAGTCTGTTTGTGTGATTGAAGACCGTGCTTCCAAAACACAGGCAAAATACAGAGCTACAGAAGAGAGAGAGCAAGATGGCAACAGTGCTTATAAAACTATCCTAACCAATCTGCATTTGGATCTGGCAGATGGGTCTTAATAACATAACTTATTCTCTCAGCCAGCCTGGACGTTCACAGGATGTAGACCTGGTTTAAAAAAACCCAAACCAACCAAAAAAAACCAAATGCAAAAAACCCCCAACCTGTTTTCAGAAATTAACCCAGCTTCCAGACTAATGTTATTTCTTTTTACCCTTTTCTTGCCACATTGCATGACATTCCATGTTGTTCTGGCTCTGCTCCTCATCACCTACAAACCAAGAGATTAAATTCATTGGCTTCAGACTCCCCATGAATCTGTATGAGTTATCAGGCAACTCCAGCTACCCTTTCTGCATTATTTTTCACTGGAGCTTTGGCTTGCTAAAGGAACAGTAAATCTTCAGTTCATTTCTCTCCACATCCCTTTGTTGCGTGCAGGGTCAGACAGAGGGAACCTCTAAGCTTACCAAACAGAAACTACTCTCAAGATGACCTATGCTCAAGGCATAAGCACCCCCACAGACTCTCAGGTGTTATATTATAGTAGTGACTGGATCAGCCAGGATACTAATAAGACAGTGCAGACTTCTGGCTGCTCATCCAGGTGAAAAAAAAAAAAAAAAAAAAGAAAAGAATAGATGGTTCTAACAAAAAGCCTGTTTTATTGATCTCTGTACACTCCTTGATAGCAATTACCTGTGAAATGCCTCAGACTCCCATAATAAAGTCTGTTAATCCTTTTGCAGTAACAGAAAGGCATATCCCTCCCTGCATTTCAAGCACCAGCAATTTCAGAACAATAAGTTTTTAATGCATGTATAAGAATGCTTCCAATGTATATGGGGTATGACATTTCAAACAGTAGCTTGCTTATATCCAAAGTGAACTGAGAATAGCTCAAAACTAGAATGTCTTGCTCAAATCTACCCCAGTTCTCAAAGCTGTCCCACCCAAACCAGGGCATCTCAGCTCAGTTTCATTTGTGTGCTACACTGTCCTGAGGCATTCATAAAAATGAAATTTGGTCACAGGTATACCTCTCTAAATCAAATTTCTAGGGTACCACCATTCCATATGCCTGTCAAAAAGAAATAACCTGACAGCTGCATTCACCTGAAGAAGTGCAGAGAGTAATAAGAGAAATGTCATTTTCTAGTTGTGATGGCTATTTACAAAACAAAAGTTACTGAGGATCCGCTGGCACCAAGTTATTGTGGCCACATACCTTCGTGGCACAAACCCCTGGTAACACCTGCATGCTATTTGCAGCACGAGTCTCTATACTGTGTCAGTGTTAAACAACTCTGCTTCTTGACAGAGTTCATAAAGCTTCTTGGTAAATTAAATTGTTTACCCAGGTCACTAAATGGAAAGGATAGGCAGGAAGTCATTCAAGCACAAATGCTGGTCATTCAAGACTTTTACATATATATGCATTGCTAAATCTAATTCCTAGCGGCAGGAGGGAAGTCCTTGCATATAGGCCCATTTGTTCCCAGCAGTGACATGACCTCCTTTAGATGTTGCAAGAGCCTTCCCTTCAACATATACTTAAACAGAGAGAAAACACTCACAACAGAATATAGCTGTGCTTCAAGGCAGCAAAATTATGGCAAGCAACAAGCTATCTTAGATGTGAAATATTTCAGTGTAAATAAAAATAGATCATATAAGATCTAGGCTTATCCTGTCTTTTATACTGTAATGCCTGGCTCTTCCTTTCTTTGCTGCAGGAAAACTTTTCTAAACAGAACCAGTCAAGAGCCTGTCCCTGCCTCTGTAGATGTTCTCTTCCTAACAGACAGAAAGCAACTGATAGGAAAAAATCCTTAAGAGTTCAAGAAGAGCAACCTCTCATAACAGTCAACAGCAGTTCCAGAAACACATCCTAAATTTGCAAAGCTGTCTCTAAAGGCCAGAAAACAAATTTCTGCCTGCAATCTCCTTCTTTGGCAAAAAAGGTCAAAAGAAAGTTTTCATCTGCATGCTTCTCATATTTGTTTTTCTTGATTTCTTTTCTTTGCAGAGAGTATCCATCATGAAAAATGTATATATTAGTTAGATGGTTATACACCTCAGATTGTTTTGGTTTATAAACCTCAATTTGGATGGTGAAAAATGTCATGAAAAGAAATCCAGAGTGTCCTTTCTAAATTGTTTGGGTTTGGGGTTTTGTGAAACTAATGCCTAGCAGTATTCTGATGTATCACAGATACTAGAGTATGTACGCTATCTGCGTGTTTACAGAGAGGTAGAGAATCTCCTTTAAAATACCACAATCACAGTTAGGCAAATACAACCTTCACCGTACACTGTATTTACACATGTTTGTAGCCTGTTAGATTGGGCCTAATTGTTAAGTATAGGACTGTAACAGAGGTAAAGGTATCCTACTTCCATGTAATTCTTTTCTGAAAAGTCATTTGTAAAATCATACTAAGCTAATCCGCACCTTTTCCCTGATGCCAGGTAGAACCCACTGCCTACTGCATTCACGTGGGTACTACATGAACCCCGTTAGAGACTTCAGATTTAGCCATAACTTACTGAGTGGAAGGCATTTCAGCTGGATGAGGTCCACCCAGAGTGCATGGGCATTAATGAGATCATAAGGTAAAGAGCTGATGGTATGTGGTTGTATTTTAGCAGGTATGGGCAGGGGTCAGCACTTTGGTAGCAGTGTGAATTTAGATAAACTTCTCGTGCAACTTCACCATAATGAAAACTAATGGCAAAACTCTGCTCCAAAGGGGAGTAATGAGGTATAAAATCAATGGTTTTGTATGACTAAGAAAAAGGGATTTTGCTTTCATTCATCTTTAATTAGATGAGAGACAAATATTCCATCACATGCTGTTAGGGCTCAATACCAGGCAATCAGCAATATAAAGTTCAATGTTATTTACATTTGTTTTCTCTCCCCCTCACTCCCTAATCCAGGTCCTAATGCAGGTCGAAGGAGGTGATCCTGCCCCTCTACTCTGCTCTTGTGAGGCCTCAGCTGGAGTATGGTGTGCAGTTCTGGTGTCCTCAACATCAAAAGGACATGGAACTGTTGGAACAAGTCCAGAGGAGGCCACGAGGATGA
>JBCJKH010046219.1:0-17140 GCA_039877255.1 Loriculus beryllinus | reverse complement strand
GAACCTCAGCCTTCTCCAAACCCTGTGTAGCCAAATCACCTGATAGGTTCCGGAAGGGGCCTACATTTTCCCTAGTCTGTCTTTTATTCGTTAGGTACCTATAGAATCCCTTCTTGTTGTCCTTCATCACAATGCTGATATATTGGCTCTCAAAGTTGTTGCTTCTGATATCACTGTTTCAGCATGTCATACCTTACTTACAGCTGGTATTTGCTGTGTTAGTGTTTATCAGGTGGGGAGCTTGGCTAAGGTTCTTGTCTCATTTTACTTTATGGTCATGACTTGTAATAGAATCATTGATCATGAAAATTATCTGTCTTATGTTCCCAGTGTGGTCACCACCTTTATACTTTCACAGGTATTCCATACCACAGCTCGTCGTGCCCAGGATGTAGGACTGGGGGCAGTTACTCAGAAGGGCTAGCTCGTTGATGGGTCAGGCTGGGTATCAGTCGTCGGATGGTGAGCAGTTGTATTCTCTCCCCTTGTTATTTCCCTAATTATTATTATTATTGGTGGCAGCAGCAGTGATTTGTGTTATACCTTAGTTACCGGACTGTTCTTATCTCAACCCACGGGAGTTACATTCTTTTGATTCTCCCCCCCATCCCTTCAGGAGCAAGGGAAGGAAAGGGGGGGAGTGAGAGAGCGACTGCGTGATTTGTGAACCACGACAGTTCAGCAGTCCTGACCACCTCAGAGCACTTTGGGCTGCAGCATCCAGTTTGCTGTGCTGGGGGGACAGACAGATGGCTGACATCTGCAGGCTCCCAGCATGGGGGATGGTGATGAGAGGAGGGTGGCAGCATTCCTTTTTGCTGTCCCGTGGATCAAGTAGCTGCATAGAGAAATAGAAACAGGATGCAATCCAGATATCAAAAGGAGATAGTAACATCCAGGATCTGTTACCTACCAGTTCTGAGACTGAAAAGAGTGAGGGAGGGATGTATATCCCTGTGGATCTAATCAGTAAGGAAATACATGTCAAAAGGTGATTAAAATCAGCATAATCGTATTTTCCTTTTCAATTTCTTACACTGACACTTGCTCTTTAAACAACGAAAACTGTCATCTTCTAGAATTTGAGGAAATGCATTGCAAAAATAAACCTGCCTGTGGCAGAAACTCTCTGACATTAGTGTTTTTTTCTTTATTAGCAACAACAGCTCATGAAAATATGAAAAATGAAAAGTTCTCATAATAACCTCAGTGAAAGCATACGGAACATGTACTTTGGATAGACATCCAAAACACATGGCTGGTTCCATCATTGTCATTCTGTGAATGTGTTATGGAAATTCAGTGGAAATGAGCTTTACTCTCTTTTGAGTAATTTCTATCTTGGCAGCTGGGTTCTCTGCTCCTTCACCAAATACTAAAACTCCTGAAGGAACCAGGTAACTCGCTTCGTATGGCATGTCAGAACATGATGAGAGTTCCCATTGGCTCTACCAAACTCTAATTTAAAATCTAAAAGCTCTCTCTTGTTTACCCATAATTTACACTGTAATGTGTGCAACAAAGCTAGGAAGTCCCAGAGGGCAGTGCCATCTCTCCTGTCAGTTTGGATACATTCTCACAGGTCTTGTGAGTCTCTGGGATTTCACAGTTGTGTTGCAAACCCCAAGACAATTAAAAAAAAATAATAATAAATGCCAACAGGAAACAGAGAAATCTCACACTGTAACTTAAGAACAGCCTTGTCTCTTACGTGGACTCTTGGTTTTCAGTGACACCATGCAGACACATCAGAAGGATGAACCTTCCTCTGCCCAGCACCAGGAGAAAGCACATTTACAGAAAAACTGAATAATGCTGCAGGGGGTTGCCATGTACCAGAACAGAGAATTGAAATGGTCTCTATTTTCTCCCTTCTGCACTCTGGCAGATCAACAGCAATAGACCTAACTTGTTAGAATAACAAGTGTGTAAAGCTCCCCCCTGCCCCATACAATTTTGTGATTACTGAAAGCAAAGTGACAGTAATAGAGACAGAAAGGAAAAGCTGTCATGGCATGGTTAACAGCAGCACAGCTTCTCTCCTACTGCTTCATCCGTATGGTTCAGAAATTAAATGCAGGAGCCACTTTTCTAACATTGTTGAGTAGATTCTTTGTCCTTTTCTTCTGTATTTATGTGTCTAGCAAGCTTTGCTGATCACGTCCTGGTAAGAAAGGTTTGTCTTATGGAGATTTATCCACTTGGAAGACAGTTTTTAGGCCACCAACAAAATTTTAAATAGAATTCAGGCATAGGAATCTAAAGCATATTGAGGTGAGAATACTTCATAGAAGTGTATGTCTCAGGAGTTCTGCACGGGACATTATTCAATCCTGTGCTGTTTAACAAATGTAGAAATTTCCATTGCTGGTCTGGAGTCATACAGAAAATAATTGCTGATTGCACAACACTGAAGGAGTGATCTTTAACAATGAAGAGAGGAAGACTCATATGGAATGATGTGAATCATTTAACAAGATGTACACTGAAACTAAACATTTTTTAACACAGACAAAAACAGATACTATATTCAATTTAATGTTTCCTGATTGTTTTTAATTTTTATGTGGCTAAATCTGCATTGAAAAAAATGTTTTTTCCAACTAGAAATTCTTCATTAACTTTGTCCAATTTCTCAAAGTATTTGTAGCCAAACAAATGTATCAGTGGGAATGATGTCACTACCATTCCTTTTTATCCTCTAGCCTAGGCAGTTGTTCACTCCAGGAGAAACCAGGGGTCAAACCTTTTTTTAGTGGAGGGGTCTGTCTTCACGTCTGACAGGCAACAATAAAGTTCAATCAGTATGTTAGATTGCTATGCTCAGCATAAACTACTTAACATTCATTGAACCATCATGTGAAGGAGTGAATTATTTCACTACCTGACTTGATCTTCTGGACACTCTCATAGGATGTAGGACATTTTCATTGCAGTCCCTGCTCCAGTGAGTCTTTCAAAATTAATATAAAACAGCATATATGATCAACAAGACATAATAAGGACATCTCACTTAGGATGATGGTATTTATACCAGCACGGTATGTATTTAGGGAAGCTTCCTGATCTGTATTGGTTCAACTCTGCTCACAGAAATGAGCATGAGCCTTTGGCTTTCCTGAGGATTTTGCTAACTCCTAGAAACTGGATAAAAGAAGGCCAATGGCCAAACTATCATTAATTCTCGCTCTTCATTTCATTTTTTGTCCTAAAGTGATAATCAAATGTTCTGTTCATATTCAATGTAATGCTTCCGTGAACATGTGACTATTTTTTTTTTCTTCTTTTTTTTTTTTTTTTTTTTTTTTTGGAACAGATAAACAAAACCAAAATAAAAAATTTGTTGAAACTAAATGAAATTTCATTTATTATTTCATTCCACTGAAAAATATTTAATTTCATCTATTTTGGGGGGAAAGGATCCTTAGCACTGTATTCAATTGTCACCTAAAAACTTCATCAAGCCTTTAATGTGCACTTGCTGAAGTCTGAATTATTGCATTTGTGGTGACTAAAAGCTTATTATGTGATTTTAATTACTGAGAGGGCAATCAATCTCTGTACCCTGCAGCTATCACTGTGCAAAGTTCTATTTAGTGCCCATTTTCTTCATTTTCTTTTTTGGGTAAAGGAAAATTGATTGCATTAAGTTTCTCCTCTACTTCTAAAAATGCATGTATTTCATTTGAGGGTTTAATACTAGTTTGATGTACGTAAGCCATAAGAGCACCTAAGAACAGTACATTTTCCAATATCATTTGGCAACAGCTCAGCTCTGTATTTTCTTAACCAAAGCTTTGTTTTGTGTAAGCAGGTTGCTGGCTGGGTGGCCTGTTGTATAGTTGATTTTTAGACCTAAATAGTCTAATATCAAAAAGAAGTTGCCCACTGTGCCCTATCTGGGAAAGGGGAGATGGGGAGATAAAATATTGTCCAGTTTAAGATGCTAGAGAGTTTAACCCCTTTATCATTTAGACACCTGCAGCTCAAGATGTCACCAGAAAAAGGATGGGAAGGTTGGAAGTCCTCAGAAACTTCTCTGGCAGTGATACATGCTGTCTGATTCTAAAGCAATTGTGCCTTGCAAAGTGAAAAAAGTCTTTGATTTTTCTTTCAGTCCTGCCTCAAGTCATTCTACTGTAAATTAGGCTTAAGTGAGAGCCCAAGACAACTGAACTTGTTCCCCACATTATACCCTTGCTGACACTTAGTCTGTCACATGCCTATTCTGCAAACACTTGCACAAGTACCTAACTGAATTCAGCATGAACTCTCCTGATCAAATGGCAAACTTTTGTAATCCTGGTTAAACCAAGATAGAAGGATCATATATCTCCTTTTGCAGTATTACCTCACTATCTTGGACTAACATATCCAAATCTTTTGTTTAAGCTAATTTCTGGTAGGTATTCAACATGTTCATTTTTCTTAAGATCACTTGCCATTCGGACTTACCAACCAATTCATTTAATCTGAGCAAGTTACACTGTTCCCACTGTAGTTAATGAGGGAGAGCAGCAGTTAAAAAAAAGTCTTTTCACTTGGATACTTTCTCTGGGCTATGATTATAAAGTGGATCTAGGTGAATTCTAGCTGAACTCCATGTGTCATTTAAATCTACTAAGACTATACCTAATTAGTATTAGGAGTTGGAAGTAATTGCTGTTTTTCAGGCTTCATGATCTGGCCATTTTTTATATTTCTATATGTTCATGAATATATTTCAGTAGTACTTGCCATGGCTACATTTAAATTAATGATAAACTGCACAAAATATCTGACTCTGTGGAGAATAACAATTCAAACAATTCTAAATGCCATAACTTATTCTTTACACCCAGTGAATTACTTCTGCAGGAATGAATGAATGAATTATAGAATTAACTCAAAGATGTTTAATTTTTATATACTGGGAAACCTCTATTGACAATTTTATATCATACACCTATGTAAGTTCTTTATAAGCAAACAAAATCTATTGAAAGATAAAAATAGATCAGAGGTCACTTTGTTTTAGGAGTGTCAATTATATAATTGTCTTAGCTTCATTTCACTATGGAGAATACTTTGGCAAGCAGAACACTACAAAGACCTATTAAAAGTTTTGTGGAGCTTTGAGGTATTATGGATGTCAGTTCTTGCATGAACCACAATCACTAAGATTCATTCTTTGTCAGTACTATTTCCCCTTTTCAAAGAATGACTACTTAAAAACCCTTCCACAGCAAAAGTTGCAGTTACTGAGGCTCATTTCTTGTGAGCAGCAGAATAGAAAAATATTATAAAGAATTGAGATAAATGTGCAGAAAACTATTCTGCAGATGCTGATCTTTCTGTATTAATGTACAACTTCCTTGAGGATATTATATATACTGTGCTGGCATACAGTTTTTCATTTATATTTTTAGTGGCTGTAGCTTCACAGTTCTTCCAGTTTCATCTCACTGACTCCTCATTCTCAACTCTTTCAACTGAGCTTATTTGAAAGCAAGAGAGGAAGAAAAAGAAAAGGCAGCTCAGAAAGGAATCAGACTGCAAGAAAGTGCAGGAACATAGTCTGAAAATATGATTCAAACTGTTATCATGATTAATTGTTTTGGCCTTCCTCTCATCTTCTACTCATCAAAACTTCTTTTGCCTGTGGTCTTGGATCCAGCAATATCACTTATTTTTGATTCTACTTCACTTCCAGGTCTTTTACCCTTTTGCTCCATCCTTCTCATGTTCAGCCTTGCTCTTTTTCACTCTCTGCCTTTCTCTTTTCATCACCCACAGGACATCTTGGTGAGTGTGTTCTTCAGCACAGTTCACCTGAGAGAATAAGGTGGCTTGCGTTAACCACTTGCTGTCACCAAGACTCTCTGCTCAGCCTGATGGTCATTTCCCTGCTTGCACACCAAAATTACACCACCATCCCCAGACCCCATTTTTGCAGAAAGCTGGTCCTGAAGGTCTCATCCTAGCCTGGGTAAATGTACTCTCCTCAACCAAAATGCACTTAAGACTAAACACAAAGCTGAATGGTGGTTTGAGGAGGTTACATCTGATTTCCCTGTTTTTCATCTATTTACACTAATTCTACGTCAATAAATGATAGAGGAAAGAAAAGATTCTGATCAAGTTTAAGTAATTTGCAAAGTTGGTCTACAGATACAATCCATAGTTAGGTTTCAGAAAATCAAAAGCAAAGTTCAGGCCTGCTCTAAGAACAGTAGAAGGCAGAATAACCAGACTAAAGGAATTTTTCCCAATGCCGATATAACGATATATCAGAGCTTGGATATCAAAGAATCATAGCTGATTATTGCACTACAAATAGGAGAGCGGAGAAATGCCATCTAAAGGATTAATTTTTTTAATTTATTGCTTTTCATTATCTTAAGTTATTTCAACATTTAAAGAATGAAAGTCACCAGTTTGACAGTCTGTCCTCCGTTTTCATATCTATCAGCTGTTGCACCCTAATGTAATTTCTGATCAAGCATGCTACAGTACAGCTAAAAATGTGGATGATCAAACAGTTTCATCTACTTGTACCCATAATTAGTAGGTTAGAAATTAATCTACTAAAATAATTCAATTTATAGCCAGATAGAAACATTCATCAGAATCCAGTATTACTCCCAATCACTACAGTATTTATAAGTGACAAGGGAAAAAAATGGAACAACACACAGAAAGAACAGAAATGATGATTAAAATAAACTCTCAGTGCTATGCACTTTATAAAATCAATTTTTGCTTTGTCTCTAAGGGATTTTCTTCTTGACAAATCTGAAGTCTAGCAACTGCTGAGGTTATGTTCTACAGCTGAATCAGCTGCGGCACCAATTCATCACAACTGCACACATCTGGCAGACTATTACACAGTTCATATGGTTTATTTGCCTGCTAAGGTGGCTAAAAAAAGTTTTTACTTGAAGGGGTTATCTACAGATGTTCCCTCTGATACAAAAAGTGTATGTGTTTCCCAGGAGCTATCTCATTACTCAAACAGGGCTGTATTGAAAGCTGCGCATTGAAATCCGAGTGCTCAGCACTAGACTGTCAGGTTATTCTGGCTGGAAGAAATGCTACCAGCTGTGCTGAATAAGGCTGCAGCTGAATACTAGCTGGTAGAAGAAAGCAAGAATTGCTTTACCCTTTTTTTTTTTTTTCCTTGGGTTTTTGGTGGGGGTTTTTTTTTTTTTTTTTTGTTTGTTTGGCCTTTTTTTTTTGTTGGGTTTTTTTTTTTTTTTATAGAAGTCCAGCCAAAATAAGTTTCTTAGATCTCCCTGCATTAAAGAGCTTTCCTTAACACTAGAACAACAAAGAGCTGGGCCAGTTCTATAGCATAATATTTTCCTTGTGTTCCAGGAAGATACTCTGTTTTGTGAAATCATGGAAGTTCATACATGAAATGGTGGAATGCATCCACCTTGTTCCATACTTCTGTGGCTGAGCTGGTACACCAAACAGCACCAGCTGGCATATTCTGTCAGGACAGGAGCCAGCAGAAGATGACCCTGTTGCCTGCAGTGCCATTTCTATCTTTGATCTTTAAGTCAGGAAGAGAAAATTAGGGGTAGGATTCCATTTGAATAGTTCATGTCTCAGCTTTCAATACGGGTTCACGTTGGCCTGAATGAGGGGAAGTGGAGGAGCTGTTTTCCAGCCCTCCTCGAATAGCTGTCTAAATTCTTGCCCAGTTAACAGAGAAAAAATTAACTGCAGAAGGCCTAGTCAGCCTTGTATGTGTGATGCTTAGGAACATGGTTTAGTGGTGAACTTGGCAGTGTTAGTTTTATGGTTGGACTTGATGACCTTAAAGGTCTTTTCCAACCTAAATGTTTCTATTATTCTATGAAAAGTGTCTCACTTCTCCAGCGAGCTACATGAGTGTAGAGGACAAGTCCTTCTGTTTAGATTTGCAACCTACTACTCTCACTGAGAGTACAAGTGCCTCAAATGGAAATGTTACATATTTTAGACCAGCATCCTATTCAAAGTGTTCTATTACAACAGTAACTGGAAAAGAGCAAAGGGAATGGTGGCAGAGCTCGAAAGACACATTGCTAGAAATCTCTCCAGAGAAAGGGTCTTCTTAGTCTGAGGATAGCTGTGTCCACATGTCTCCAATCCCATGTGAATACCTTTACCTTCAAGGCAGAGGATATGCAGGGTGAGAGCAATCTTTCTCTGTATCTCTGAAGAGACATCATTAGGAAGGATGACAGCACATCATGACACAAAAAGTCAGAAGAGAGAAAGGAGTCCCCATGACTATAGGAACCTTCAAAAACTTTTATAGAATAAATAAACATATAAGTAAAAAGTAGGAATTAATTTGCATAAAGGGAGGAAAATCCTCCCTTCATCTTCCCAGCCTCTTCCCAATGGCACTGATTTACCTCTAAGCTGACATCCCTCCTGCCAGACATCATCATGCTTTTAGGTATACATAAAAGGATAAGAAAAAGATGTCAGGTGTAGGAGAAAGAAACTGCAGCCTGTAAAACCTGCCTGGCAAAACCAGCTCTGAGAGAAACTGCTAAAATGTTGAAGACCACCATCAGGGCTAGGATAGAGGAAAGAAGTTGTCCATGGTTTGTTCTGCACTAGTGCTGGTACCCGTGGCCAAAAATAGATTTGAAGAGGGGCTCTTCTCTTTTAGCAGGTTCCTCATCTTTTCACTTTGAGCATGCAGCTGCATGCATTTGGTTTTTAAGTGGATACCCATGTTTTGATTTTTGCATTTTCTGCTCTCGGCTATTTGAAGCCAATACGTTTATGGTGGTTGTAACTCATGGTAGCAAAATTTGCTTTGACACATAAAATTTTTTAGACCTTAAAAAAGAGGATATGATTGCACTTTACTCTTTCTGGCTAAACTACAATTCATGAGCAGTTAAAGTTAGACATGTGCAAGTATTTAGTGCCCACAATACAGACATGAAGACTGTTTCCATTAAAATGGTGTTCAGTTTTCTCTCTAATTTGGGTTGCTGAAATTATCACCCACTTGGCTTTTTCATTCAGATAAATAATAATCCTAGTGTTTACCACAGCTAGTCACCAATGCAGTGCTTAGGGCGATCTGCAGGCAGAAGAAAAACAGAGAAAAACTGCCTCTGTGGGAAATAAAAAAAAGAGAGAAAAAAACTCCAAAAGGAGACCAAATGGCCTTCAAGAGAACTAAAAAGTATTTATTGTACAAGAAGCTTTTGAACTTCTTCAGCATGACGGGACAGTAGATAATTGTAAGTTCCAGTTGCCCTTGAATTACAGACTTTGGCTCTGCTGTCATGCAAGAAGATGAGGCTGCAGCAGGTAGGGTTAAATGGTGGATTCAGTCACTTGTGCCTGAATCATAGAACAGTTAGGGTTGGATAATTTCTGATGCATTATCTATGGGCCTAAAATGGCCCAATATTGTACATTTCTGCTCTTGCCCCTTTGCTTTCTTTTCAGAGGGTAGTTATAGAGGGAGAGGAGGGAAGATTATTCAGACAAGCTGACAACTGAAAAGATGTAAACTTGAGGGCTAGGAAAACGAATCAGAGTAGTATTGTGGCAACGTACATTTGTTTACTAACAGAACCCCACATGATATGTAAGTAGTAAAGTGAAGCCAATGTATTAAAATTGCACAGAATATGTTAATATTCCTGCCTGAAGACAGCAAAATCTCAGTATAGGAAAGACATGGACCTGTTGAAGAGGGTCCAGAGGAGAGACACAGAAATAATGAGAGGGATGGTGTAGGAATGGCTGACAGAACTGGGGTTGTTCAGCCTGAAGAAGGCTCCAGTAAGACCTTATTGCAGCCTTTCAGTATGTAAAAGGAGCCTATAAGAAAGATGGGGAAAAGACTTTTTAGCAGAGCCTGTTGCAGAAGGACAACTGGTGATTGTTTTAAACTAAAAGAGGGAAGATTCAAGCTGGATGTGAGGAAAAAATTCTTAACCATATAGATGTTAAAACACTGGAGCAGGTTGCCCAGAAAGATGGTGGCTGTACCAACCCTGGAGATATTCAAGGCCAGGCTGGATGCGGTTCTGGGCAACCTGATTTAGTTGAAGATATCCCTGCACATTGCATGGGGATTGGACTGAATGAGCTTTGAAGGTCCCTTCCAACCCAAACTATTCTGTGATTCTATGATTCTGTAAGGCATGGGACCCTCTCCTATAGCTGAAGTGGGCATTGCATCAGGGTCCACATGGGTCAGCATAAGGGAAGCTTTACTTACATGCAGATTCTCACCTCATGATCTACCAACAGAAGTGAAAAATAGTACTTATGGGGTAAAATCTTTTCGCGGAAAGGAGGTTAAATACTTCTATTTATTGTTGAGAGGAGGGTACATCTAATCCATCACAACTATCATGGAACAAACATCCCTACAACCCTCTTAGTTGGTAATCTTTCCCCTCTGTTTCAAAGGTTTCTAGAGTGTCCCTATACCAAAGTGGAGCTAGAACAACTTATTATTTTTAATGCTGCTGGAAAGGCTGTAGAGCTGAATTTCGGGCTGCCCTCAGTACCTGTGCATAAAACAAACCACCCTGCATAGACTGACAACGATAGGAACTGCATCTGACAAGCCATAGCTGTTTCTATTCTCACTTGTTTTCACATTGTTCCATATTCTCAAGAGAGTTGTAGCTTTTTGCTTCTGGGAATGCATTGGATGTTGCTGTCAACTATGAAATCAGTCAAAACTGCTGCCCTGGAAGAACGAGCAGTCTAAACAAATAACAGGGGGGAAATGCCTGGCCAGAAATCACCCAGGAGGCTGGTCACAGGATCCAGGATTCCTCAATCCCACACCACTGCTTGACACATTGTGCGATTTTGACTTTTGTCATTAGTGCTCCCAAACCCTCATCTGTGTAAAAGCAAATGCCTTTTATTGAAATATTACCCAAGCGCAGGCTGCACGGCTCTTAGTGTCTTTACATGCGCTTCCCTCTAGTGTTAAAAGTCAGCAACTCAACATACTTCCTGGAGCAACTAGCTTGCCTTTGATTGTTACACTTAGCGGGAACCCCAGATTTCTCTCTGCAGTGAAATAACATCAACATAAATAGTGCCTTAAGTATCACAGAAAAAAAACCCCAAATATCTTACCATTTACTGTGTTTCCAGAGATACTGCAAGTCATGAGAATTAAAACAAAGTCAAGGTAAAAGGTTCAGAGCCACAACATATTCATTAAATTATGTCAGGCATTTATGTACTACAGCTGTGCATCAATATTGAACCTGGCTTTCAATCATCACCCAAGACAGCATTGCTGATATTAAGAGTATCTCTAAAGTACAATATGTTTGTGTCTGAACATCAAGAAAGGGTGTACTGACAAGTAATACCCTTCAGCACAATAACCTGGGCAGGACAAATTTAGAGGACACATTTTACAAGTCTCTCATTCTAGCCATGCTCAAAGAGGTCAATGAGTTTGTTAAGCCAGATGCTGGCTTAAAATTAGAAATACTGTAGTATAGCCAAGCTAATTTATAAACATGAAGAGAAAAATTCTTGCTAACCAAAGACTGAAATTTTAAACACATTTTCATTTTGTGAATACAGCATTTGAGATAAAAGAGCATCAGAAAACAGTCAAATCTTCTGGTGGATTGGCAAAATTCATTCACTACAAGACCAAAACTTTCTCAGTATAAAGATATATACATAAAAACTTTGTGCCTGAGTCAGTATGTGTATGATTTGGCTGGTCACTTCCTAAAGCCATTTCTACCTGGGAAACATATTTCAATTAACTAACACGACAAAGGTATCACCTTAGCTTTTCTAAACAATATTGTTATGCAATTTGTTCTTTTTATGTGTTAATAAAAAATATGTTCTAGTTAAACCTTTTAAAAAGTGTCCATGGATGCATTTTAAGCAGACTGAAAGCTCCTGAAATTCACCATGGTCAGGTCAATATGAAGTTTCCGGTATTCTCCTTATTCTTTTTTTATTAATATTTTCATCTCCAATTTGGATTCCCTATTGTCTTACGTCCCTGCAGACAAATGGTCTGATGCAAATGAATGCAAACTACTACTCTACTGATTAGACAGTGCTTGCTCTGTCTTCCTTATATAGCTGTAAATGTCCAAAGAAGACCAAAAGCACCAGAGATTTTAATTCATTATTCACTGGGCTGTCTTATGATATACTCAGGAACCTGAACACAACAGCTGAGTAACAAAATTACAGAAAAAGTCTTCTGAAATGTCATCTAATTAATAAGGCTACAGCTCTGCAGTTCTCCCTGCATGGATGTGCTTGTTGCAGCTTTGAGAATTCTTTGAGAAGTCACATACACACCATTTATTTGGTTCACAGTTCTAGTAGGGCAATGAAATATACAGGATCATGTCCTAAGTTTAGATGATTTACCTCATGTGAAAAGCTGAAATAAACAACTAGTCTGGATTTGAAGAAAAAAAAAAAAAGAAAGAAAAAGCTGGGCAACATTGACTAGACTCATAATTTATTTTAAAAAAATCAGAGAAACTGAACCTACTAGGATTGAATTAATGAATAGTTCGGGTTATAACAATGAGAGGAGGGAGTTGAAATGCCTCTTTTCAAGAAATCCTGAGCTAAATATTTTGATATCAGCATGTGTCATAGTTTAATTTCTTAAAAGACAAAGCAAACAAAAAAAAAACTAAACCAAACCAACGAACCAACTAAACCCCCTAAAAACTGAGACTTTCTCATCTTTCTTCCACATTTCTGGGGTTTCCTTTTGATCACAAAGCCAAAACGCGATCCAGGGCTGTAACCACACAATTCCTCCTGTCTCTGATTTTCTTCCTTTTGTGTAGCTCTCCAGAATTTCTCAGTAATTGGTATCTCCAAACAGATAAGTCTGCATTTTTTTGTTTGTGTGAAATATGAAATAAAAAATTCTCATAAATTCTGCAATCACAGAAAACTGCTTAGAGAAAGAAGAGCTAGAAAAACTATACTATTATATGCCTATTTATATATAAAAAAGGAAAGAACTGGTTGTCTAAGGGATATGGTAGTATCAGCTGGAGGAAAATAGGGGGTGTGAACTTGGTGATCTTAAGGTCCTTTCCAACCCTAACAATTCTATGATTCTATGATTCTATGTTCACTTCTAGCCACTTTCATGGGCTCTGCCTAAAACCACTGCTATTATTTCACAGCTTTCTCTCCTTATGCAAACTGTGATTTACTCCTTGACTAATTATCTTCAAAGGAGCATCACTGCCTCCATCATAATGCAAAGAAACCTTAGTGACCTACTGTGCATACACACTAAGTCTGCCAAGAAAACTCCTGCAGAGTTGGCATCTCCAATTTTAAGAAGTTTAGTAGTTAAGCAAAAAAAAATCTTTATTTGGGATCCATCTGTTGTGACTGAAATCTAGGAGTTACATGTCCAAACCTTGCTAATCATCCTTGGCTTTATGTAGTCAATAGAGTCAAAGAGCTTTCAGGAGATGATTTGTGTTTCCTGTCTTCTTTATGAGAGCTAGATAAAATGACCTTCTGGAGGTTAGTGTTTCTCTCCACCAAATGTAAAAGGACCCAAGGGTAACAAATTCAGATATATAACTGTTAGATGACTCATTTAGGGCAGATGAATCTTCTCATTAGTTCAGCAATGACAGTGGCTCTTCTAGCCAGATGCAAGACTACTCAGAAAGGTAGTATCTCTTCCTTGTGATGCATCAATGAGTTTGTGCTACAGCAGTCAGTCTAGCTGGGAAGTTAAGTCACAACAGACCTCATAAATCCCAAATAAATTAATAAATACTTAATAAATTCAACTTACAAGTGGTTTTTTTGATGGCTAAAGTTAGCTTCTGGAGGAATCTTTCTGTTTTTTACAGGTGGTTTTGGGGAAAAGATGCTGAACTATTGGAGTCTTCTTTAACAATCTAAAAACCAGTTTTAATAAAAAACAATGGTAGAAAAGATCCATTCACAATACTCTGCTTGTGATGTGAGTTGGAAAGCTTGTAATACAGATTTGCTTTTCTGTTCATCCAAATTGAGGAGCAGAAAGCATTGCCCTGTTAGTACAATTACTATTCAGATCTTCTTTTCCAGTTAACCATAAAAGTTTTGGCCTTCATTGCAGCTACCTGAGTTTTCTGTGATACACTCTGAATTTATAATTTGTGAATTGCCACACATAATTGGGATTAACAAAACTCAAAAGTACGTTTGATGCCTCACAGAAAAGCTGATTTTTTTTATCTTTTTTTTTAATTTTAATTGCATTGAGGAAACATTGAGAGAAGCTAGATGTCAGTCTGTTTTTATCAAATTTGTTCAGATCATGTCAGCAGCTGCATTTTGCTTAAGACATTAGTATGCTAAAAGTAAGGGATGCTTCTGGGTAATAGGGTATAAAAGTAGGTCAATATATAAAGACATCCTCTAAGTGACAGTTTTATGACTTAAAGCAATAGAGCATCCCAGGCTACTTGTGTTTTAAATTCTAATATTGAATTTTCAAGTAAAGATATGAAATTAATATATGATCCTTCAGCATTCAGAAGTAGTAAGTTCTCTTCATTTGTATCTGTCAATGGAAAATTCAGTTCTAGGTAGTATCTTTCCTAAGTATCTATCCTTTCCACTTTCATATTTAGTTGAATCACTGAACTGCCTTCTTCCTTCTTCCTTCTTACGGGAAGTTCTTGAACCTTTCATTTTACTGAATAACGCTATCCCTGCATCAACGTGTTGAAAATGACAAGCTTAACTACCTTTGCAAAAAACAGAAGTACAATTGTGTGCAATTAATGAATTAGTTAATATTCATTCATGTAGACTTATGAGGGGTTTGGAAAAACAAATATAATGCTTCCAGTCGTTGAATCTGTTCCTAAAGCCTGCAATACCTTCAGTATTACAAATGCTTAAAAGCTGGGCTCATTGAGCAACCAAATAGTTAAATTACTTATTAAAAATCTTGAGTTTTATTTCACTTTTGATTTTCTATTTGCTAAAAATTTGCAATGCCATCTCTTCTCAGCACCAACAGCTTATTCAGAAGCATTGCTAAGGGACTAGATTTTGAAATTGTTGACTGAAACTATTCATTTTAATTATACATTATGCTACCCAATCTTCTTGTTCTTGTTTTCTTTCCTGTGACCAAACTTTTTTCACACTGAATAATGAATGATGAATAACAGGCATAAGTCCAAGATTGCAGTCACTAACAGAAAAATAACACTGAAATGTTTGAAGGATTCACAGACATTTGCATACAATAGACTCTAGTCACAGTGAAATTATGCACAATGGTGCACATGATCCCACAAAAAGCCACAAACTTAGGGTGGCACCAGGATAATACCATAATAGCGAAAACTGCAGTGCCAGCTATTTCTTAGGGAAAACATGTTTCTTGGCCTTTCTAGGGAGTGTTACTCTGCTTCACTACTTCACCTACCTTTTGAAACTTTTCAGATCAGTGAATACTATGAATGAAAATATCAGTAGTAGAACACCATTCTTCTTCCTTTAAAACTGTCATTAATAAGAGTTTTTCTTGCACAGTAGAAGAAAAGTGGAGATCACAAGAAAGAGCTGTTGTCATTTCCATGGTTATTTTTTACATTGCATCTGGGTCATACAAGTAGCACAATCTCTTTTCATCCATTATCTATAGTACAGTAAGTTCTCAAGGCTTGAAATAGGGCGTAATCCCACTGCGCTAGGCATAGCACAGATACAGAACACAATTGTTCCACTGTAGAGATTACAATATAAAGAGGAATATAACTGTCAAAAAAACCCCTCACTAAAGTATGACACAATCAAGCCTGGCAAAACGAAATAACAAAGACTCTTAGGAGCTCAGGCAGCATGAATTCATGGAGACACTAACTTTTGAGTACTTCTGTGATCTATTGAACAGCAATAGTTTTGATTTTTGTTTCCTACTTTAGAAAAAAATATCAATAGTTAGAAATTCCCCCATTAAGAACCTTAAAGCTTAATGCCTCAAACTTTACTGGAGCACTCTTTCGTTCAGAGTTGACTGCACCATTCCTGGGCACAAGACAGCCACAGATCACTTAAAGAGCATACAGCGATAAACAGTGTGAAAAAATGTCTAGAAAACATTTTTATTGAAGCTGATTGCTTAAATTAACACTGATAATCATCTGTACTGCCAAGGCATGAGAAACTCCTTTGTGAAATAAACACTGGCTAACATAGCTTTGCCTCATATAATGACCTCCCCAAACTGAGAGAGTACTACAACAAAATGAATGCACGGAAAGCAAGCAAGGAAGGAAGGCAGCAAGCTGTTTCTTTCCAGAAGAGAAGAAATAAGCATAACATTATTCTGTGAAATCCTAGTGGCTCAGCTTGCCTGCCTGAGGAATACAGGAACAGGCTCTGGAGACACAAAGCCAGAATAAACCTTCATAAAAAATGCATTGAACTGTGATAACACAAGAGGTGAAAGTGGGAAAAGATTAAAAAGCAAAGACTAAGAGAAAAGAGGTTTTCTTGCACACTGTCCATTGATGAAAACATATTCCGGTAAATTGAAAGTCTGTGAACTCCAAATGTATTTTTGCTGCAGAATTGTGTACGTCTTATGCTGAATCAGCTGGCAATAACTGATCAATAGTAGAAATGCAGCAAATAAAGTAATAAGGTTGTTAGCAAAGTCAAGTTTTGTTTGAAAATGGAAGAAGGCAGTCAATATGAGCAGAATCTGCACGGTCTAGCATTTGGGCTGTCCCATTTGAGGGTGAAAGACTTCTTGCTTGAAGTTTTTACTAAGGGTGCTCTTGAGTGAAGAATTACAGAAAACACTGGAAGAGACCCTGGGAAGTCACTTAATTTTCCCTCTGTCACGCCCAATGACAGGGTACCAAGGGTCCCCAGTATCTCATTTCTCAGAGAGATTGGTTTAATCTGGTCTTTAAAACCCTCAACAGTGATTTCACAGCCTTCCTACACAGTGTGTTGAGTTCTTAACTCTCCTATCTGCTAAAAGATTTTGCTCAGTATTTATCCTAAATTTTCTTTGCTCCAGTCTAAGCTTCTCAAACCTTGCCCTATCTCCAATGTGTAAATAGGATTGCCCTTTATTTGCAATGCTGTTTGAATAGTGGAGTGCTGCCTTCCC
>JBCJKH010046217.1:1946-16533 GCA_039877255.1 Loriculus beryllinus | reverse complement strand
AGGCCGCTTCCTCTTGTCCCATCCCTTGTTCCTTGGGAGCAGAGCCCAGCCCCTCCTGGCTCCATCCTCCTGTCAGGTACTTGCAGGGAGCCATCAGGTCCCCCCTGAGCCTTCTCTTGTCCAGACTGAACCCCCCAGGTCCCTCAGCCCTTCCCCATCACCCTTGTGCTCCAGGTCCTGCACCAGCTCCATTGCCCTTCTCTGGCCCTGCTCCAGCCCCTCAATGTCTCTCTTGTAGTGAGAAGCCCAGAGCTGAACACAGGATCCGAGGTGCAGCCTCACCAGTGCCCAGTGCAGGGGCACAATCACTGCCTGACCCTGCTGCCGCACTGGTGGTGATACAGGCCAGGATGTTGCAGCTCCTCCAGGAGAATACTGAGGGAATGAAATAGTTCAGTTTGTCTTGGATTAAAAAAGACCTAAACAAAGCACACGCTGGGCACATGCACAACTGGTTGCCCAATATCTTTGTAAAGTGTGAGAAGGAAAGGAGGCACGAGGAGTTCATTTTATCTTCCCCATTCTGCAGTGTCCAGGCTGCCTGTGGGATGCTGGCTACACAACTGGCACACACAGAAGAAGCACATTGAAAAAGATGTGAGAGTGACATGTCAAGCCACAGAGCTGGTTGAATAGGATTGTATAATAAGAAGTCAGAGTCCTCACCATACTACGAAGGAGATGCAGTTTGCTAACAGCATGTACATACCTTCACAGGGAAAACACCAGGAATTAAAAGGCCCCTTAATCTTGTAAAGGAAAAGAATAGTATAGAGTCAATGTCTAGAAGCTGAAATTGGAGAAATAGAAATTATAACTGTAATCAATGGGAGTGAGTGATCATTGGCACAAATGACAGAGGGAAGGTGTGCTTTATTCTCTGGAAATCTCCAAATAAAACAAGATGTCTTTGTGGAAAATATACTGTATCCCAACGGAAGTAGTTGGGCTTACTATAGGTATAATTGGATAAAATCCACTGGCCAGGGATATGTAGTAGGTCAGACTAAAAGAGCCGGTGTTCCATCATTCAGTCCTCAAACTGTATAAACAGGACAAAGCAGAACATGCTTAACAGTCCCGTTATACTCTAATTTCTGTCATTTACTGATAGCTTTGTCCATTTAACTGACTTGCCTTCTATGATTTCACTTCCAGAGTATTTCATCACTTTTCAGGCAACACCGTCCAAAACCTTCCAGTTCATTTAAAATTCCAAAGCTCTCTAATTCCATATTTATTTTCCTATTTTTGCCTCACCCCGTTGTGTAGAGCTTGTTAATCCTACAGTCATCATTATCTGTCTGCCCGACATCGTTTTCATATCATAGGTTTTCAGGATAAGAACTGCCTGGAGGAGCATAATTAAAGTCATTTTCTCCACGTGCGCTTGTGTGGTATAAAAAGCTACTGCTTCTATCACACCCAATATCCATGTGAAATCTCAGCTTCACTGAAGCCAGTGGAAGGCACCTTCTGCTATACCTCATCCTTCACATGCTCTTTGAATAATGCTGCAACTAATTCCTGCACTTCTTGGCATCTCGATGACTTAACACAGTCTTAAAAATTAAGGCACTGTGTTTGGTTCCTGTCTCTGTGACTCCTCTGTCAGGTTATTCCACATTTCTCTGTGTGACTTTTTCCACATGTGAAATGTGGATAATGACACCAATTAAAGGGATTTGCTGTCTACGGATGCAAAACCCTTAGGAGAGCTAAGTAGCAACCCTGATTATCTGGTATTACTCCCTGCAGTTGGTTTCCAAAATAAGACTGTAGCACGATTCAAAAGTCAACACTAAATTGGTAGTACTCACATCTCTTACCGCAGAATGAAGAGCAGATGAAGAGTGGATACAGATGTCTGAAGCCGTCTCATTCCTACTTGCCTCTGGAAATCTGTCACATCTCTTTAAAACAGCGAGTGAAGCTGGTTTCCCTTTAATCCACTTTTCCACCAGCCGGTGATCTCAGCCATCCCATTCCTCTACTTAACCATCCGCAACTTCCTCACTATTTCTTAATAAGCACAAACAAGAGCCGCAAGACTTGCTTCTCAATAATAGCCTTTTAACCTGTGACAATGCTTAATTTCACAGTCTGAAATCGCAGGCTAATGACTAATTAGTGTGGACTTATCAGATACACATCTCTATATTTCACACACAGGTTGAAAGTGGTATCTGCATATGCCTACAGCTGACAAGAGGTATGTTGGTACATCGCTGGAAATGAATGTTCAGCCTCTTGTACGAGGAAACCCTCATTTCTTTTGACCTTGTCCTAAACTCAATGATTTCTTTCTGCCTTAGAAATCACCTGTTCTTTGTCTTCCCTTCCCCTTCCCTTGAGACCCAGGATTCTGCTGGCACTTACTTGCTTTCAGGGACTGTACTTATATAAAAGGAGATGTGTAGAACAAAAGGTCCTACCGATACTCCTGGGGAATTATTCTGTTTAGATGATCATGCACCAAGGTTGCATTTTGTGTGCTTCTTGTCACCTTCTTTGCAAAATATCATGAAAATAGAATCCACATTTTTTCAGGGTGGATCTATGAAGTTGTACCACATATATAACCACCCCTTCCAATGCCACAAGACTTTGTGTTGAAAATGATAAATCACCTGTATGCACTTACCATATCAAGTGAGGAAAAAGTAGCAAGAGCAGAGGAACAACTAAACTATATTTGTTTACTCCTGTTTTACGTAAAAGACGTTATGATTACCCATTGACAAGAAATAAACGGCTGCTTTAACATTAATCTGTTTATTCACAAAGTCTGAGGAGAGCTCTCTTCCTAATGTCCGGAAATATGATCTAGAATATTGAAGAAATCTGCATAAAGGTAGCAGTTGTATTAATGTGGTTTCAATAACAAAAATGTTAGCTCGTCATTTGTATGTGGAAGTCATTCATATCCAATGAGTTTCCAGCTTGCTGACAGTCCTTGAGGAGGCAAATTAGGTTTAAAGTCTCAAAGCCCAGCACTATAACGTAATCTGTCCTTAGTCTATAAAGTACATCTCCATTTCAGATGAATCTGAATACCCCATGTCACTGGGATATTGCAAGCACTGATGCTGTAAATAACACAGCACTTAATATGGCTCCCTTTAAAAAAAAGAAACCAAATGCATTTAATATAGAAATAAAGACAAAACTCCTGACCTTTACAGAGGACTAAAAATAAGTCTGAGTTCTCTCCAAAACGTGTTTCTTTCCCATGTTCTATGGCTTGAGTATATGAAATACAAGGGGAAAAAGATTAGGGAATTAATCTTAATAAATTAGTAGGTAACAGTCATCTGCTGTTGGAACTCCAAAAGGAAATGTTTCAGACCGCCTCAAAAAGAAGGCAAAAGCCATCAGTAAAATAAAAATGACAGGCATTATTCCAACCATTATTCAAAGGACAAATTTAGATCTAAAAAACTCACTATAGTTTTACCGGGGTAAGTTGTGTTATCTTCCTCTAACATACTGCCTTATTTCTGTTTCTAAGCCATAAATGCACTTAATCAGTGTCAAATTCAGATAATTAGAAGCTGCAATGGAGAAGAGCATTGATAATAGGTGTGTTATAAATGGCAATGTTTTGGTGGTGTGCCGTAATTCTTAATTACTTGGCTTAGACTGTTAATGTGTTATTTTAAGAGACACTCATTGGTATCCAATGACTAGAAATGATGATTGCCTGATAGCCCCTGACACGCCAGGTTTATGCTTTACCTGTGCTAAAGTAATACACAGGTATTTATATTCCTTTATGACTCTTGCCTTCTAGGAAAACTCACAGAAGGGTATGTTTGTCATTAAGACACTTCTCAAAGGAGACTTTTTATATATCAATATAAATTATATTAATTATGCCTTTCATATATATTATATTGATATTAATATATTAATATTGCCTTTCATTCAAGTATCTCAAAGCTCATCAAAATTCAGTGAAATCTCATGCCAGTCTAAGGCACATAGGAACTTCATGAGTAGGTGACCAGATCAAAGCCTAGCGCTGGAGAAAAAGCAGTTCATGTACAGAAAGTTCATTTTATTTTAGCAGCTTATATAAATATTCAAAGTGAGAAGATTGGGGCACAGAGAGACTCAATGAGAGTCACATAGCGAGTCACAGAAATAGGAATAGGAATACAAATGGAAATAGAATCCAGACTTCAACCCAGACTTATTTACCATTGATATTACAATATTTGATGCTGGGTGCATTTCTTGAAAGTAGCTTAGGTATTCAGACACCTACAGACACACATAAGCTCCTTGTAGATTTTTAAGGAACTGAATTCCGTAGTTGACAGCATAGATTTAAATATATGCTCCTTTCCTTCCTTCCTTCCTTAGATGCTTTGAACATTCTCCCTGCTGTGAAAACTTCTATTCGCTATGCATCAGCTTATTTCATGCGTCATGTAAAGTGAATAGGAACCTTAGCTGATGGGAGACACTGATTTGCATTGCCAGTAATGGGTCAGACAACAGAGAACTTAACTGCAAACAGTGTGAAACCTCAAGGTCATTTAATCTAACACAGGTCAGTACTAATGAATAAGCCTGGCTTCTGAGTGCTGCCAGAGCAAGGCAGCTGCTGCTGACAAGGTAGAAGAAGCATCACTGATTTTCTGGGTGCCTCTTCAGGTAACTCAACGGGCAATATGTGTTTCTCTCCCCGTGTTCAGCAGCTAAATCAATTCAACTCCTCACTGATGTATTGAATTAAAAGGCTGGAACAAGGAAAGTGAACAGGGCTAAATTGCTCAACCTCTGCTGCATCTTTGCCACAGCCTCTGATGTTCATACATGCAAAAAGAAGGGACTCATGGATTGAGTCAGACTTCAGTAGACCTTAAATTTGTTCTCACTTCAAGTTTATCTTTTGTAATAAGGACTTATCACACAGCCTGGCTCATGGCTGGTAGGAAAAACAGGACTCTGAAAAACAAAGATTTGATCTGAGAAACCTCCTAAATAATTCAAAACTTGGGCTTTAGCACCATCACAAGAAACACCCCATCTTCTGTTCCTGCGTTAAGAACACTTGAAACCTGTCCTTTGCTCAAGATCCAGTCTAAATCATAAGTGATGACTTAGGTTATGATTCTTAGGGAAGAGGCATGAGGAATCCATATTTTCCATCTCACTCATGAAAACATTCCACTGCAGTTAAAATGCAGACAGCAAACAGGGCATTATCATGGTTGCTTTGTGCTTGCTTGCAATGGCATTTTCCTATTTTTTCCCCAGGACAGAACTTGTTGCTTGCCTGTGCTTTTGCAGTGCTGACCACAGCAGAATTCCTGATGGCCTTCCCCATAAGCGGCATGGATGACACAAAGGGAGCTGAGGCACAAAGGGATTCAGCATTTCACCACCTCTCCCCAAGGACAACACAAGGGATAAGCCTACACGGGCAGCAACCTCAGTGGGACTCGTCAGCAATCACAGCAAGCAGGTCAAACCATCTGGGAAGACAGGCTATGGGACCAGCCTGCTCTTACTTTATCCTCATGAGAGCTGGAAAGAGCCAGGTCTTTACACAGAAAGACAAAGCTCTTGCAACAGGAGGTTATTTGTTGTTTTGTACCTGATAGGGAGGAGAATTCAGAGCATGTAACTTACCTTCACTTGCACTGCCTTTACCCCCAAAAGATTGCCAGTTACTGAATCCTTTCACACCACAGTAATACTGAGAGGCAATGATGTAATGTGGCATATCTTTGCACCTGGAATTGCATAAATGTTTTGTAATACACAGGTCTACCAGTCTCATGAACTGGGTCCAAAATTACACTTTCATTAGCTGTGGTTTGACAGTTACAATAGGAAAAAAAGGACAAGGTTAAAGCATATGGAATGAGAATGTTTCTAATGGATCACAACCCACACAAGAAGTTAACATATTTTTGTTTGTATGACTCATACAAACCTTCCTTTTATATCCCCAGGAACCTGCGTTTAGCTATTTAGTCCAGAAGAATAGGGAAATAAAGACCATTTGGGATCCAAGTCAGTGACAAAGAAAGAAAAGTCCTACAAGAGAGAAAAATCTATTAAATTAAAGAATATTGTGGGGAAGAATATTGTACCACTTTGACAAGGCCAAGAGACAAGACATGCCTGTGCATGGCAACAGCATGGAGTGTTCCTGTATTGATGCTAAAGATAATGCAAACACAAGTATATTTATAGGGAATATAATTCTCCTGACCATTCATGAGTGTCTGGAAAGCCTGTGATGAAACCTTGAAACCAAATTAGGTTTTTCTCCCCTTTTTACCCCTTGTCTCAATCAGGATTTTAACAACCTTGCATGAAAGTGAATGAATACTGCCCAGCAATACACCAAGACGCAGCGAACTTCAAGTGTTTTGCACAGTTTCCTCTCTTTATGAAGTATTTATAATGTTGCCTTAAAACTTTGGAGGTTTATAACACCACATTAAAAAGGCAATCTCTTACTTGGGACCCTGTGATATGGCTGGGGAGTTCAGAGAAGAGATTCCAAAGGGTAGGCAGGAGACAGCTCTATTCTCAGCACAGACAGCACCGATCTGCTGGGGAGCCAGGCACAAGACACCTCATTCCATGGAGCCAGTCCTTCCTCTTCCACTCTTTGCTATGCTATTTTGGTGGGAAGGGATAGAGGGGAAGTGGGGACAGGATTATCTCCTGCAGCATGTAGATAGAAAACAGAGCAACTTCAGGCTCCACTTTCAGCTCAATATTCCTGGAGTATGAATAATAATATTACACTGCCAAATACCCTCTAATATTTAGAGGAAGATGGTGTTTAAAAACAGCCACCAGCTGTTCCTTTGCTGCATGCTTGGGACAACTGGTGCCACTCCATAACTTTTGGGGGCCCTGGTTAAAAGCAGCTATTTATACTGGACTTTGATGGACAAGACACCAAATCAGCAAGAGAGCCAAAATGGGAGAACTTGTTCTGGCAACTTTGGTTTTCTTCTTTTTAAAGTTCATCTCACAATGTAACAGTGATTTTTTGAAGCCCTAGTTCCAGTTATGTGAGAGTTTGTGCTACCAGAAGAGAATATTCAGTCCTGCTGATTCAGAAAGAGTGATCTTGAAAGTATCAACCTTACAGCCTGAAGAAGGAGCAGGCAAATACGCAATAAACTGCTTCAAGCCTAAATTCCCCAGCAAGAAAGACCAAAAATCTTGCCTAGTAACTTTGAAACTACTGCCTAATTTCTACCAAAACTGACAAGAAGGTGGGCATTTGAAATGTAACTCGCTTATATATAAAGCTTAAAGCACATAAGAAGCCAAATTATATTCTCTCATGAGGGCAAAGCTACTGGGATGGAACTGCTCTTCACATAAGCACTGATGACAACCAACTGGCTGTCGAACAGGGGTAGTCACCCGTGGATAGCCCTGTTTTTCAGGGCTAACATCAGTAGCTGCTGCTGCAACAGCTCATGGTGGGGAGCTGACATTATTAAAATCGGAAGAATGTGCAAAGGGGCAGATAAAAAGCTGGAGGCAAAGGACAAGTCATAGGAAACCAGAAGGATTTGCTTAAATATCACTGGTTTTAAGGCAGGAGCCACAGCACAGACGCTGTCAGTTTTAAAAGAACACAGTACAATGAGCACATGGCATTCATTTTGACCTCTCAGGGAAGTGCTTGAAAAGCCTTGCCACCTTTTTGTGACAGCACTTCCCTTTGCTTCCTGTGTCCATATGCAGCATTCCATGGTTTGCAAGCTTTTGAGCTCTTCATGCCTTGATTTCATTGCTTTCCTGACTTAGCTTTGCAAAACCAGAGTGCAAGAGATGCACCTAACAGGGCAAGGCAGAAAATCATGACAAAGTACATGGCTTTCCACTGGCCCTGATGAACTTTGCTCAAACCCAGGGAACACAAGGGGAAGCTGAAGTGCGGAAAGTGCTTCTATATAGATGCCAATCTACCTCTACCCAAGTGAAGGAGAAAGCTGTAAAAGGCAAGAGCAGGCAATTAAGTGCTTTATTAGGATTTTGATGGAGATAGTGTTTCAGCATGCAGCCACATGTCAGCAAGCCCGTTATGTTCTGGCTTTGCCCTTCACTTCATGGTGTGGAGAATAGGGAGAAGTTGAGGGGCCTCCTAAACAATGGCTACTCAGCCAAGAGGAATGTGCCTTTCTTCTGCTATGTGTCCTTCAGACACAGCAATAAGCTCCTTTAGAGGGCAACAATCCCCTTACCCTTCTTCTACCCATTCATGATACACATCAAATGGTATGGGCACAATCCCTCATTCCTCCTCCCAGCTCAATCAGATCATGGATGAAGTATTAAGCTTCATGATGCTATTTACTGCTATGGAGACTGACGACTACAGCCTTTCACTTATACTTCCCTCATTTGCCAATGTTCCACACAGCCTCTGTCTAAACCAAGGATAACCAGACTTGGCATCTCAATGGTAAAAAAGTGAGAAAAGAAAAACAGGCGGCAGTTTCAAAGGTTGTTCTCTTTAAACCCATCTTAAATCAATTGCAGATCCACTCCCCAAAACCCCATGTATTTGCCTGGAAAATAAGGCACCCAAAAATATAAGCTTGCTTCAAAAATGCCCCCTCAAACAGCACTTTCCCCTCCTTTAAATGATCCATAAATCAATCTCAGGTAAGGAAATCTCAGGAGCAAACAGTTCAAAGTAAGCAAATGCTTTCTAATCCCTCTACACTTGTTAGGAACAGGCCTGAGTGGAGTATTTGCTTACAGCCTGGGAGCCTGGGGACAATAGTTTGCTACCCAGGCAACTTATTCACATCATCAGTAAAGCCCTGTGGATGGTGTCTGTAAACTAATCTGAATGAACAGCCCTGCATCTTCCCAGCTATGTCATCTATTTACTTAACAAGGTACAAATACAGCAGCTGTCTGGTGGTTTCTGTAAAGAAAGGGGTGAAGTTTACAATGATAACTTGATCGTGGTTGTTAACCAGTGTTTTATCCTCCCGTGCCTGTGATAAAGATCACTATAAGTGTCAAACTCACTCCAGTGATGCATTTCCCTTAGATGAAGCTGGTGCTGAAATGTGGCACACCTTAGACCTGTGTAAAACTGAAGATGTAATTCAAAACACCATTTTTGTACCAGGGAGTAATCAGAATGAGCTGTTGAGTTTGTCAGCAAAGATGAACAGAAGAGCGAGTCAGCTTTAAAGCTACAAAACCTCCTAGTCCCTTTGCTGAAACCAAGCAGATGAGATGCTTTGATAGGTAACTTTGCTCATCCAGGGGCAAACACAAAGACTTCCCTCTTTAAAGAGAAAACGGGTGCTCTCTATGTAGATTTCACCTACTTCAAGTAATTGACTGAAGCTATCTGGAGTTTCAGGTATTTTCGTATATAAAATGTATTAAATGCATAGGTCATACATGTGCCAATGCGCACTGGTCATACACCAACACTGTCCAGTGTGTAACACATTGCCCAGAGTAGGAGCTGAGGAGCTGTCTGTGCATGCAGTCTGTGCAGAACTGTCTTGAACAGTATGTTCTGAGAGGGATGCAGCTTTGCTGTTCCTTGCCCTTTCCACTGAGAGATCTAAGGAGGCTGCACTCATTATTTTGCTCTACTCAGGGCTTTGTGTCCTGCTGTAAAAGCATGATCTGAACTTGAAAATCAAGACTGTAACCAAAGATTACCTCTCCAACCAGTTGATAAGGGAAGGAAAAGCACCATATGAACAGATTCGTGCTCTAAACTTCTCTTTTTAAGGCAGGAATGGGAATTTACTTGGTCTAGACATTTAAAAGAATAAATCTCCAGCGAATTTCTCTTTTACAGTAATGTATGCATCGCCAGTGCAAGGGCATAGGGAATATCTGGAGGCAAGATTAGCAGCTTATCCATTTTGAATGTTCAGTGAGTGCTCCAAAGGAGAACAATTTAGAGAGAGTCATGCTGTGGTAAATAGTGACAGCTTTCAATCAGAATCCGTTCAGAACAGAGCCTGCCTGAGTCTCCTTTGGTTTTTTTATGGCTACTTTTCCAGGGAAAGGGAAGCTGAATCTCTCTGTTATGAAGTCAAGGAGTGGGTGCTGTTAATAACGCCAGTAGGTTGGGGATGACTGCACATGACTTACAGCTTTGTTTATTCACTGTGTATTGCTTTAACTGACATGGCATAAATCCAAAGGGAAACAATTAGTATCCCTGTATTGAGAGACAAGCAGTGCTGGCTGTTTCACTCCTGAGCTCTCAGAGGAGTGACCCAGAGCTAGGTTTAAGGAAGAGTGTAAAGCCACACAAGTGAGACTTCAGTTCACCAAACCAAATTCACATTCTTGAGCATGCCACCTTCATCTTGCCCACCTCTGAATGCTCTCTCTGTGCCTTTGTTTTAGCCAGAAGGTGTTTAGTGTGCAGTGCATAACCATCGAGAGGCAGGCAGGCTTTATCACCCAGTGACCCCACTGCTAGGCTGTGAGATCTTGTTCCCTGCACCACCTTCCTTTCCTACCCAGTAAGTCTCTTAATGACTGTTGGCATGAAAGGGACAGATCCAAGAGGGAACCTTGCCTCCAGCTCAGCTTTGTGTCATAGTCTCAAGGAGGGAGAGGCTGGTCTGAGTATTCTGGGTAAGGAAGAGGCTGACTGTGCTCCCACTCTGTGTCCAAACGCTCCCACCATTTCAGTGTTGTCTTCAGGGGAGAGCTTCAGGAAACACTTTGGAGGGACGGATCTCATGTGGACACCACCAGGGCACCTCAGAGAGGCTCATCCTTCTCTCTGCTATTTCCATATGCCTGGCTTGAGGTAGCTGCACATTTGAGCTGATCTCATAAATCAGTGTAATGGCTGCACTGGATCACATCCCAGAGAGTTTTATTCTCTACATGAACTGCATGTATTTCTGAACAGAGGATTTTGGATTTCAGTGGGGAGCCAAGCATCTAGTATTACATATGAGTGCATAACACATTTACTGGACACGTCTGCTTTAATGTGCTTGCACTAAATAGAAGGGAGAGAAAGATGTACCTTTGAGGTCACCACATAATTTAAGGTCATCTATTAATTGTTCATTACTCAACTGGTACCAGAAAGAAAAGCTAAAGAAAAAATCAAATTCACAAACACAGCTATCAGCAAATGCACTCAAAGCCTCCAAGAGCTCAAAAGAGAAAGGTAACATATGGGTAAGGCTGGAAAAGCTAATTTTAACATGATTTAGTTCAGCAAAGAACACATCCTGATTCAAAATGTAGCTTTATTCTTATCTCACATTTGTTATACTTAGTTATTTTGCTGGAGATTGAGCCTCGCTTTTAGCAGTTATTAAGACTTGCTGTTTTGCAAGTAAGTGAGGTGGGTTTACTAAATCTGGTACTTTTGCTTTGGGAACCAGCAGAACGTATAATGAGGTTACTGAATTTTTAGACTATTCTAATACAAAAACGCAGATAATGTTTCTTGTTTCTAAGGGGATTCCTTTTTAGTCATGATTGGAGTTAAGCTAATTTGGGTGGAAATTTCAGTTACATATAAAAGGCAAACCCTACGCTTTAATCAATTAAACGTAATTACATGAAATACTCTGAGTAATAACAAAACATTTAATTTGGGGTTAAAACTGTTTGACTCAGGAGTTCTATGTGGCCATCTCTCTGTCTTTCAAGACACCTGGAAGCAGAGGAGGTTGAACTCCTCCACTTGAAGGTTTTGTCATTAGAATCATAGAACCATAGAACAGTTCGGGTTGGAAATGACCTTAAGATCATCCAGTTCCAACCCCCCTGCCATAGGCAGGGACACCTTACACTAAATTAGCTCGTACATTTTCTTCACTCAGGTCATTTGCAAGTATTTCATACCTAAATCTGATCTGCAGTGTACATTCTCATGGCAATGGTCAGGTCAGAAGCTGTAAATGCATTTTAGTAGGAAACATTCCTGACAGTAGGCCCAGTTGTTTGTCTTGAAACCACTGCTGTTTTATTCTGTTGATTCACATAGAAAAATAAACCATCAAACTTGCACGTGAGTTTCTTTGTTCATCTACCCCTAGGTTAGTCTAGAAATGGGTCACTTCATGCTCTTGAGTTCTGCTTAAGAGACTTTTCTTCTAAATGGAGCACAAGAATTCTCCAGCTTTGCTTATAGAGCTGGTTTTGCTCAAGGCTCTTGACGCCTTCCTGTCAATCAGCCAATGTGTGACAGAAAGTAGGACAGAGATCCCCAAAGAGGGACAAAGAAGTCAAATTACAAAGCAGCAGTAGAAGACGCAGGGTCATTTCCCTCCCAGCTCCAGTGCAATACCTTGCTTTATGAGTCAGCACTGGAGACACAAATAAACTGCAATTATAAAAATAGCTAAATGATGAACACCAGATCCTTACAGAATGTATTTTGCTGCCTGGTTTAACACAGCAGGAACAAACAGAACTGGTTGGTCTGAGATACCACTGTTAAAAAGCACAAACCCAGAGATGAATCCGTGGCTTAGATCCCCGATCAGGCACCCAGAACACCTCACAAAGAGCAGCCAAGAAGCCCAACATTCCAGAACTTTGGATCCAGCAGTCCTCCCAGCCACAGAAACAAACATTTTGTAGAACCCAAGAGGGAAAGCAAGAGGTTCAGTGCCCTGCAGCCTTCAGCAGGTCAGTGCTACCAACAGCCACTTGAATTGCCCAAAGAGCACCCTTTGTTTGATTTCCTACTGGGTGAACGAGTCAGAGGAGTTTAGGAGGTCCGGTTGAACTCAGCTTGCTCATTGAGACCTGCCTGCCCTGCAGTCAAGATGGAGAATCTGACTTTGGTTTTGCTTGGTTTCCATTTATACCGATGAAATGAATCTGGTTTTTACCAGATTTATTTCCCTTTCCCATATGGGTAAAGATTAAAATGAGTCTTGAGGCATTTGTGCTGGGTGCAGATACACTCACAGCCCTACATGCAGGGCATGGACAACAGAACTTACAGATCTCTGTGAGCTCATGTTTAAACACCTCACCCGAGTATCTTCATGGAAGTATGGTTTTAAACCAGCAGCCCTTTCCTGAGGAGATGTGGGAAGCTCATTTATTTATATTGCAAGAAACCATCAGAGATGCTTCTTTTCTCATTTAAAAGCAAATATTGAGGTAATTAGTGAGGCTTTGCAGGTGGAAGCAGATACTCTCATTTTGTGATCCTTTCCCTGCCATTCTCAGATGAGAAATTTTCCAGGTGAGCTTTAAATTTCATCCGTTCTAATGGAAGCGACAGGTAAATTGGTCCTGATTAAGGAAAGTAAATGAAGTGTACTCCAGGAGAAGGCTGGGTCAGACATGTATGGGATTATCCATGTTAATGCCAGGGAGCTGATCCAAGCCTGAACAACATATAGGTACTGGGAGCAGAAGATGCTGGTAGCACCAATTCCTGCCCTACAAGCAATATCCTTCATCCTGCACTCTCTAAACAGGAATCTCTAAACACAATCTCTAAACAGGAATGATCAATACACCTCCCCTGGGCAATCACAAAGCTCAGCTGCCTAATGTTTGCCCAGCATTCTGACAGTCCCAGATGGAAGCTGCTCCATGGAGAGTTGCCTCTCCCTCCTCGATGCACTTTTTAATCCACCCTCTGTTGTCGGCTGGTATTTGGTGCTCCCTCCCTTGCAGCCGAGGCAGAAATGACAACGTGCACTTCCAAAGCTCCCTCCCACTCCCCTCTCCTCCATCTGTCGGAGGGAGGGATTTTATTTGCTGCACAAGTGCTGTCTGGCTAAAAATGTGAGCACTTTTTACAGCACGATCCCACTCTCTCCTCCACACACACCCACTGCCCAAGTGCTTCATGCTGAGCTATGACATCTCCTCTCCCCTAGCACCCTGTGTAAGAAGAGGCTTCTCCAGTGCTCTTCATTAGGTGCTGCCTAAAAAGCTGCCCCAAAATCCCACGTGGTGCTCACTGCTGATCACTGCCACCCCGACTCTTGGGGATGGAATGGAACAGGGGATATCCGACATTAAGGACTGATTCTCTTTCCCCTGTCACAAGCAGTCCAACTCAGCCATATTCCCCAGTTTTGAGGTTTAATCCCAAGTCTCGTGACTGACTGGTATTTCTCTTTCATATCTGGCTCCTAGAAAGAAGTGCTCACTTGGGATTTGCTGTCTCTTTGTAAGTCAAGCACTCCTGGCTTGGGAGGAAAATCAGGTTTTGCTGAGGACACTCTAAATGACTCAGGAAATAAAGGCAGGAAGCATCAAAAATCATTAAGCACACAATGCAATCTTTTGGTTTTCAGCCAGTGTGCAGCACTTCTACATCTGTGGAACCGGCACTATGAGGAGCAGGGGAAGCTTGTGATTATAAATACAAGGTTGTCCACCACATGGAACTAAAGGGACTATAAAAACCTGGGTTCAGACAGTATTCTAGGCCAGATCTCAAGGTCTGGGCTTGAGATACTACTTGAAGAGAAAGCACAAGAGTAATGAGATGAAAAAGGCAGATAGTGCCTCATTTATCGAGGCAAAACCTGGGGGAAATGGGCAACAAGTTCCCCTCCACACTTGTGATCACTGTTCAGTAACAAACAGCCAG
>JBCJKH010046216.1:35024-46768 GCA_039877255.1 Loriculus beryllinus | reverse complement strand
GATTACATGTGTCTGAAGTGCTGATGCTCTGTCTTTCCTGACCTGTCACCATGTACTTATATTTCCTGAATCTCTTGTAACTGCAGTTGCCTTGCATCTGTCACCAAGTGGTATATTACATGCTATATAGCAGGCTGGGAATGTAGATGTGTCCATGTTTCCCTGTGTGATATCTAGCATCTTCTTTGCTGGCATTTCAAGACAGTATGCTGTCAAGCTAAGATTATGTTCATGTCCAAAGATGAATAGGACAGTTGAAGTATGGACCAATCTATGTAGGCAAAGCACTAATCTTTCTTCTTTCATTGATGGTATTTCCAAGTAATAGGACTGTAGCCACAGGGACAGGAGATAGACCTGGGAAATGTGACAGAATGTAGCTGTGACTGGGCTGGACTGGGAGAGTAGCCAGATCAATCCCTGATGTCAATTCAGAAATCATATAATTTGTTGATATTCTCATTTGCAGATTGGGATCAGTGCCAATCACATAAAACTGCCAAACACGGCAACAGAAGCTGAAGTAAGTAGTTATAGCCAGTAATGAAAAAATACATAACATTGGTGCTGAGCTCAACAGGTGAACTTACGTTTGTCCTCTCATTTTTTATAACGAGACTACTTTCCTATAGATATTAACTAATAAAGAACTGCAACCTGCTGAGGTTTTTGATGTGGGCTTTTTATTATTATTTAGTTTTAAAATTAAAGCACTACAACATAAAATTTAGACTTTAACAGGTATTTTTCTAAAAGTAAAAAATGTGAGTCATTATCTTTTTGGGTGGAAAAACTAAACATCTTGTTTGTATCTTTTAATCCAGATAGGATTATAGTTTTTTCTTTACATCAGTCATATTTCATTTTATTGGCCATTACATTTTTGGTCTTTACTTGTAGGTCCTTAAGTGCATTGCCTCTCTGAATGGAGACCCTGCTGTTCATGGCTTTATAGTGCAGCTGCCACTTGACTCTGATAAACCCATCAATACAGAAAAAATAACCAATGCTGTTGCACCTGAGAAGGATGTAGATGGGTAAACTGACTTCACCCCTGGAGAGCGTGACAGCCACTCCAGAAAGAAAACCTTTTTTTATCCTTCAAATGGTGATAATGAGGCAGGGAATCTTATTTCGCCTTTATTCTTTCAAAATGCAGCTTAAGTAGCGTCAATGCTGGGAAACTCTCTAGAGGGGACCTTGGAGACTGCTTTATTCCCTGTACGCCAAAAGGATGCATGGAACTTATCAGACAGACAGGTAAGGAGGTTTCCATCCATTATTCACGAGTGCAGTAGTCTTCAATAAGAAGATAAATTATGCATATTGCAAGGCTGTGCTTCACATCAAAACTTTTGTTGAGATGCTGCATTTCATCTCTGCCTTTTCAGGTAGTAAAACAACTGGTTTTAAAATGGTCCTTCCTTCCTCCCTCCCAACTCCAATTCCCTTTCACACACAGCCGAGAAGAAAAATAGATCCTTGTCCTGAGTTCAGCTGTAACAGTTACTTTTCTCTTCCTAGTAGCTGGTGCAGTGCTGTGGTTTTGGATTTAGTCTGAAAACAAACTGGTAACGCACCACTGTTTTAGTCATTGCTAAGTAATGCTTACCCCGGTCAAAGACTCTTCAATCTCATACTCTGCCAGTGAGAGGGGCACAAGAAGCCAGGAGGAAGCAGAGGCAGGACACCTGACCTAAACTAGCCAAAGGGGGTATTCCATATAGCAGCAGGTCGTGCTCACTGTGTAAACTGGGGGGGGAGCCACCCGAAAGGCCCAGATTGCTGCTCAGGTTGGGCTGGATATCAGTCAGCAGGTGGTGAGAAATTGCATTGTGCATCACTTGTGTTTATTGGTTTTGGTTTGGTTTTTTTATTGTTTTTCTTTTGCTTCCCTTTTTAGTTTTATATTCTCTCCCCGTGTTATTTCCCTTATCATTATTCTTATTAGCAGTAATAGTAGTAGTTTTGTATTATACTGTTAGTTATTGGACTGTTCTTATCTCAGCCTGTGGGATTTATATTCTTTCAGTTCTCCTCCCCATCCCTATGGGAACTGATAGAGGGAAGAAGGGAGTGAGTGAGTGAGCGGCTGCATGGTTCTGAATGGGCTGGGGCTTAAACCACAATTATCCTGAAGTATCAGAGCTGGCCTTAAACTGACCAAAAGACTCCAGAACTGTTTGGGTTAATTTGTACTAGGGTGCACAATGACCTATTTTTACTTTCTGTGGTGCAGGCATCCAGGTTGCAGGGAAAAGGGCTGTAGTGGTTGGTCGCAGTAAGATTGTTGGTGCTCCCATGCATGATCTGCTGCTCTGGAATCATGCAACTGTAACCACTTGCCATTCAAAGACCTCAACACTGGCGGAGGAGGTAAGGACAGGCTGGAAGCATGAGTCTGTTAGCTACCTGCTGCAAGCCAGTGCTGGCTGCACATCCCTGCTTGGTGTATTTCTACCGAGTCATTTGGTCTGGCTTGTCTTTCATCTAAATCAGTTTGCCAGTTCTGTTCATTGCATGGCTGTGTGAATACTTATACTGGAATAGGATCTTGGTTATTTTTGGCCCTTAATTAGAGGAGTTTAATTATAACAGTAAAATTCTTATTTTTATTTTCTTTGGCCAAGTGCTGAGAATTTAAGCATCCTTTCCTCCATGTAGTGGCCTGCAAGACAACACGTTTGGTTTTGGTTTTTTGGGGGTTGTTTTCTTCCCAGAAAGGCCAGGTATTCTTTTGCTCTAATGGCTGGAAAATGCTTTCTCCAGCCAGGTTTGGGGTTTTTTTCCAGTCTATTTTCTATGACTGTGAGTTGGTACCATTTTCCTCTCTAGCAGTGAGAATGACAGAAATAGTGTGTTGCTGTGCTGCCACCTACTTGGATTTCATGGAGCAATCAACACTGCCAGGCTCTGTAGGCAAGTATTAAAGCTGAAAAGGGGGTAGGTGTATTTGAATATAACTCACAAAGATCAGAAATACTGCAATGCTTCATGCCACTAAGCTGCTGTTCAATAAGACTGTCATTAGGTTGATTAACAATTGAAGTGCTAATTCTTAATGAAACCTTAAAAATAATTTACCTTGAAGATAAAAAGAGAAACTTCCAAGGGATATCAGCTTCCTAAGCAAACATGAATGAAGCAGTGCAGGAACTGACAATGAGCTTTAATCGGTGTCTTCAGCACCAGCTTTGTGACCAGATCTGTAAAATTTACTGAGTACTGTCTGATCAAATATTAGTGCTGAATTACAGTCGGCTTTCCCTGGAGTTGTATGTTACACAGTCCTGGATGTAAAAATCTCAAGACAGCGCTGCCACAAGTGAAGTGACACTTAAGAGTTCACTTCAGGGTGAACGTGCATGGATTGTTCTTGGCTGCTTACTGAGGAGTGCTGGTTATATTTCTAGCATTGAAAAGAACAACTGAATATGCAGGATATTTGAAGGGAGGAAGATAAGAATATGGAGAAGGCTTTAATTTTATCTAAAAGTAGTCTGTATGATCCACTTGGGAATCATGGAGGAGTTCAAAGGAGGTTGTGAAGCATTGACTAGCAGTAGTTCAGGGTAGGAGTGTGAAAACAGGCCATAATTTCTGATCACAGGAACTTGTCCATGCCAAGGAACTGCTAGCTACCTTTAACTGCTGACAATGCCCTTTCATCCCTCCAATAGCAATGGGTGAACACACAGTTTCACTGCAATTGAAGCTGCTGAGGCAGCTCTGCATTTTTCCACTGTCAGTGTGATACAGTTGTTTTCCTTTTTTTATGTAGGTTGGTAAAGCTGATATCCTGGTGGTTGCAGCTGGTAAAGCTGAAATGGTGAAAGGTGAATGGATCAAACCTGGTGCGATCGTAATAGACTGTGGAATTAACCATGTGCCGGGTGCGTGGGTAATGTATAAAGAGTGGGAATGTGTTTATTTGTATATAAATTCAGTTGCTAAGTAAGTACGTGGATACTGTTTCCTTGGTGTTTCTAGTCCATAGGACTTCTTTTTCTTTTAAGTCTGTCTTAGGTAATGCTGGCAACCCCTGAAGAAGCTAGCATAAAAAAAGGTTGGTCTGAAGTACTGTCCTAAAGCAGATCAGTGGCAGTTTTATTTCTGTCTTCCATGATGCTGATGATTAGTAGAGGAAAGAGGAGGCCTAGGAAATACTGCAAAAGAATATCCATGTAATTTGCCTCAGCTACATAGTAAAGTCTTGCTGCTGTTGTCACTTGTGAGTGCACAACTTTGCTGTCATTACTTTGCAGTTAGATGTTATAAGCTGTTCTGTTTGAAATACATAAATGGCAAGCAAGTAGCTGTGGATTTGTTGAGTCACAACATTAACTTCTTAGGCTTGAATGGCTGTTGTCTTGAAACAAAGCAGCTTCTGCAAGAGTATTCGGTGACAGTGGCTCTGGCACAGAACAAAGTGCTTTAACATAATGGATTTTAGGGTAGGGTTTCACTTAGCTACTCCTTCCTCGTAAAGAAGGAACAGGCAGTCTGGCAATTTCTGTTTTCATCTCATTTTAAGTCCAAATTACAGATATTGAATGATATGGAAAATTAGTCACCATCCAACTATCTCTGTACTACACCCACATAGCTTTTAGAAGGTAGTTTTCATAATTAATCAGTCATTTTGTTGCCATTATTTAATGGAATATAAAGAAATTTCTGTTCAGAAGTTTCATTCCTCAAAGATGACATTGAGTTGCATTTAAAAACATTAATCCTCTGTCTAATTAAAGTCATCTGCTGCTGCTGTTTGTTGTTTGATGTATTTGTACCCAAACTTAGGCAATTTGCCAAAACCCATAGGGTCACTGCTTATTTGTATGAAACAGAATGGCTTGGAATCTCCCCCATTAACATGTTGCAAATAAAACTACCGTTGTGTTTCTGACATATGGTATGACCTTTTTTCTCAGGCATGATGTGAACCACATCTCTGAGGACACATCACTGATTCTTGGCAGTTAGTGTGCCTTGGGCAGTGCACTGAGTTCTGAGCCTAGTCAGTGCTGCGTGGCAATATGCTTAATGGCATTGTGAGACTTGCTAGTCAGGTACTTGGTAGAGTATCATGAAAATTGTGAGGTTTCAAAATGATGGGTGCCATGGACTTCTTTTTCTGCGGTTTTCTGAAGCTGCTGAGTTTTCCTGCTGCTTTCTTGCCTCCTGATAGGTTGTGAAAAAGTTTTCAGATTAATCTTTTGGGAAATCAGTGCCAGAATTGTGGGAATTGTAATGCTACAAAAAAACCCAGTAGCTAGTTTGCCAGCTTTTCCAGCTACATCTCCATACAGATAGAATATTGCTGCTAGCTGTGATAGTGCTTTGAATGGAGTGAGGGGAGAAATAACACATTTCCAATACATCTTACATTGGCTGTAAGTGCCCCCAGCTAGGTGTCTCCTAGATGTAGGTGTGAGTTACAGCTGAAGGACATGGCAATCTCTGAATATACCTGTACTTTGCAACTTAGGGTGTCCTCTCCAGCAAATGCCAATATGATTTGACGTATCAGGACATTGATTTCATGCAGGCTTGCCAAGTTGGAGTTAAAAAAAGTTATAGCCATGTAATGCCATGCAAATCCAGCTGTTGTGTATTTGAATGGAGGGTGACCTGTATGCTCCCAAGGCTGCCAGTTTGGAGGCTAGAGTAGGTAGTTTAAGCGCATCTGGTTTTGTGTTCATGTACTACAGCTGAACAGAATTTCTTTCAGGTCTCCAGCTAGAGAGAGAGGAAGGAGGATCTTCTGAAACCTCTGTTAGAGCAAACAAATGTGTCTTACTCCCTTTCAAGGCTGGATTGTGTTTGTCTTTCACTGCTGCAGTGAGAGAGCTAGTCCAACAAAAATTTGAATGCCTTGCTCTGCTACAGGAAGGGAGAGCAGTGCAGGTAGAGGATATTCCCTGAGATGGCATAGTCTCTGGAGTGTCCCTCTCCCGAGTCCTGATGGAGGAAGCAACCCAGTTCAGAGTCCTTCTCTGTTGTGGGGTTTTTATATCTTGAACAGTGGATATAAGAGCAGCAAAGGAAGTTCAGCCTCTGTGTATCTTGGTGTCATGCTCTTTAAACACCAAAAGAGCTGGAAAAATATAGAAAACTTTGACTTGATGTTTTGTTTATATCTTCATATACTGGGAATCGAGGTGCCATCATAGGCCTGTAAGATCAGATTGTGTTGGATCTCTCATGAAACACCTTTCCCAGTCCTATACATAAAATAGACTGGAAGCAGATAGTCTAATGTTTTATAGATAAGGGTCGTGTATGGTCTTGCGTGTTTGAAGTCATATATCCATCAGAAACTTGTTAGAATTGTATGTACATTGGCAGAAGTTTGCTTGAAAGTCATGCAAATATTTGCAGCTCTTGTCCAATGGAAGCAGCTGAATTAGCTCCAGTCCAGAAGCTGCACTCAGGCTGTCTGTCATGCAGCTCTCTCTGGAGGTAGATGGAGACCATCGTACCTGTTCACTCCATGTGTATGCCTTTCACTTCTTTGATATCAGAGTTCTCAGGTGCTCTCTCATGTGTTCCAGTTGGCTACAGAACCTGTGGGACTAAGGACAACACAGGCACTGGGAATGGTTATAGTGTCACAGATACTGTTTGTAACTGGTTTTGGTTTGTTTGGGTTTTTTTTTAGAATGGGATGAGGAATACTGAGAAGGTAAAATTATGGGGAGAGGCAGAAAGTGTTGTGTGTGAGCTTTCCTTCAAAAGAATAGTGTTTTAAGGCTAACTGAATGTTAAGTTGTTAAGAAGTTAATCCTAAATTGTGCTCAGCAGTGCTTGGTGTGAGGAGCAGATGCAGAGGCAGGGACTGGGGTCCATTTAGCTTGTGATCACCACTGTGTCTGTGTAACGGATTAGGCTATTTGTGTTTGGTGTGCCTACTTGTTTTCATCATTCTCAGGCATAGAGTCTTCCTGGCCAAGGTGGCAGGTAAGCCTTCTTGGTGTCCTTGGAAGAAACTATGATTATGTTATTTGCCTTTTGCAACCTTGATTAAACTGGTCTCTGGACTGGAAGGCCAGATTGGTCCGCAGTTCAGGCAACAAAACTGACACTGGCTGTAGAAACACTGTTTAACAGCTGTGATGTCATTCAGGCTTTGAACTTCAGTGGGAAGAGCTGTTGCTTAAAACACAAACACAGCAAGCGCATCCAAACTGCTAATTGTCACTAACAATGCAGCAAAAACTCAGAGTTGGCAGGAGCTGCTTTTGTTCTCTCTTTTTGATTTTAACAGAATCAGCTGCTTAGGAGTTTGGTTTCTCTTCCACTCCTCCCCCTCGCCAAATGTATGTTAAAGTTATTGACTGTGTTCTGTTCAAACATACGCTTATTGTATGCAATATATTTCAATGTTAACAACATTAAAATCTGTCTTCAGATTTTTCACACTGCCTAGAAGTTCCCTAGAGTCCTTGTATCTGAAATGAGGATCTGCCATTCCAGGAGAGATGTGAATTTTCTCTTTTTCATATGCTGTGTGTATAACCAGTGAGTTCTTAGATGGCTGTGCTAGTTTACCAAAGCATTTTGTCTTTTTCTGTCTTTATGAGTGAGCTTAAAGATCACCACTGGGAAAAAGTGCTTATCTGCTTCTGAATTGTCAGGCCATGCAGTGCAGCAGGATATAGCTTTTCTGTCTTTCTTTTTTCCCCAGAGAAAAAGGAGATTATTCTACTGGTGCTGTCTTAAGCCACCTATGAGGTTTGTTTTGACAATACTCTGATTTCTGTGAACTTCAGTATTTACCAGTCCATTATTAGAATGGCAATGAGTAATTGAGAAGCTCAGCACTTCCTCTCTTCAGTTTCTGTAAAGGCAGAGATTTTATTCAGTAGTAGGGCCCAGGTGTCCTCCAAAATCAAACAGAGCAAATGTAAACCTGGATTTTTGGAACAAGTCAGCCGTGTTTCTTCTCTCGCTTCTTACAAACCAATGGTCTAGATCTCCTTCAAATTGGAAGCTATACTAATCCTTCAGAACAGTATAGCAGGACCTGTGAAGAGATGGTTCAGGTGACATCTCAATTCTATGTCCTATTTGTGTTTTATTATTGCACAGATGTAAAACTTGATCTGTGCTTTCCACCCCTGCGTTTGTTTTGGAGTCATATTCGGACTGCTGCAGTAGAGGAAAATGCTTCAGCTTCAGTCAGTGCTGGCTTCCCTTTTGTTTTGATGAAATGTGATGTGGAACTTTTTCCTTAAATCTCCAGACAGCACAAAGGCCAGTGGAAAAAGAGTTGTAGGAGATGTGGCATACAGCACAGCAAAGGAGAAAGCTTCCTACATCACACCAGTTCCTGGTGGCGTTGGGCCTATGACTGTGGCCATGTTGATGCAGGTATGTGGTCATCTCCTCCACATTTACTTTTAGAGTATGTTGCTTCTGACTACCAGCATGCTACCAAGGCAACTGTTGCTTCCTTCTTGCTCTTACAGAGGTCTTGTTAGGGTTTCCAACTTCTAGTCCAAACAATTTTGATTCAGTTAACTGAGGAAGAAGATGGACCTTAAGGAAATGTTAGGACAGAGGTTTTTTGGTTGGCTGTGGAGTTTGGTTTTTTTGGTTTGGGTGTTTTTTTGGGGGGGCAGGGATTGTGTTTTGGTTTCTGTGCCCTTTTTTTTGGGGGGGGGACAGGTGGGGGTTGTGGGTTTTTGTGGTTTGTTTTTTTTGGGGGGGGGGTTTGGTGTTGGTTGGTTTGTTCCAAAACTATCTGTAAGTATGTTGGATGAAAAGAAGGCGAGTAACAGTATAAGCCAGCTCCCTGTTTCCCGCTTTGCTTGAGAAACCCTTTTGGCATAGAACACTCCAAAAAATCAATCACGCTGGAATATGGATCAGTAGATGGATAGATGTAGGGGGGTTTGTTTGGGTTTTTTGGTTTTGTTGTGAGTTTTTTGTTGGTTTGTGTGTGTGTTTTTTCATTATTTTTTTTTTTTAAGAAAACTATGGGCAGAATCTCATTTTGGATTATTAGCAAATGCTTTAATCAAAGCACTTTGTTAATCCCAAACTGAGACATGGGGGGGAGGGGGTAATCTTTCTGAGTCTCATTGTTAACTAGCATGGTTCAAGGAGTTGATTGCTGTAACGCCCTCTGCTCATTTTAGAGCACAGTGGAGAGTGCACAGCGTTTTCTTGAGAAGTTCCAACCTGGAAAATGGAACATCCAATACAACCAGCTGATCCTAAAGATGCCAGTTCCAAGGTAATGCTTTCAAATTAACCCACTGGCAATATTAACGTGGTATAGTATTCACTTCTGTTCCCAAGCTTTGTGTAATGTGGGGCATACATATATGTAGACTGTAGTTGGCATTGAAGTTTGGAGAGAACTGGAGAGAAAACTGTGAGGCCTTCCTAAGAGAGCAGAGCTAACTTGCAGTAATGCTGTGACATATGTTGAAGTGTAGGCTTGGGTCATCCTGATAATACTAAGCCGTAAACATGGACTCCCACAGACTTTTTAGATCAGCTAGATAGTTTCAGATTCAGCAGATAGTGAGACGCATAGATTTTGAAAGTTTTCCTTCTCACAAGGCAAATACCTAGCTTCTGGAAGTAGCAGTTGTTGGTGTCAAGTCCCCAAAGATCAGTTGAAATATACAAATACCATAAGGAAGCATAAGATACTGCCTACACAAAAGGTATTCTTGGTGGGGGGAGGGTTGAGGGATGGCTTTGTTGTTTACTTTGGTATTTTGTTTTTTGTCTATTCTGTTGTAGCCAGTATCAGTGGGATTATTTCATTTAACTAGGAGGGCTTAAAGCTTCCCTTTTAAAATGCAGACAAGGTGTTTGTACTTTATGCTGTCCAGAAGCATGGAATTTATGAGAAGCCTTTGACTTACAGATTTACCTTTCTTTCTTTAAGTGATATTGAAATATCGCAGTCTTGTATACCCAAGCCCATTGATCAAGTTGCAAGAGAAGTTGGCCTGCTCCCTGATGAGGTGGAACTCTATGGCCAAACTAAAGCCAAGGTTCATCTGTCAGCTCTGAAACGGTTGAAGAACCAGCCAGATGGCAAATACGTTGTTGTTACTGGGTAAGTATTTCTTTAACTGAGATATTACTTACATGATGCCAAGGTGAAAAGAAATCTTATTAGCATGGCATGTTGTTCGATTACTGCCTTTTGGTAAGGTGACTCTATGGGGTGCTCTGGGTTTTAGGAAAACACACTGTGAAAGTCTAGATTTATCTCTTGTGGCAAATCATGGGAATGTAGTTTAACATTTCTCTCCTGGAGATGAATAGTTTTGGTATGCGTGCCAGGGTTACGAAGGGCAGACTGGATTGTAGTCAGAGTTCTCCTAGTCTAGTAACCTGCCTTCAGAGGTAACTAGCAAATTGTTTCAGAGGAAGGTCTTCAGCAGTTCTATGATAATTTGCCCATCTCATTCCAAGTTCAAATTGGTAAAGATTAGCTAAAGTCTGAGCCAACCCAGAATGTGAATTGGCATTAACTGCAACTACTGGGTGACTATTTTAGCCCTGTAAGTGTTTTGAGTCTCACCCACTACAAGGATTTAGTTGTGTCTGTTCTGGTTTTTCACTGCAGGATAACTCCTACTCCCCTGGGAGAGGGGAAAAGCACCACCACTGTCGGTCTTGTTCAAGCCTTAGGAGCACACCTTCACCAGAATGTCTTTGCTTGTGTTCGTCAGCCTTCTCAGGGACCAACCTTTGGTATAAAAGGTATCAACTGTTCTGTTGCTTGCAGTTCAACTAAAAGGGGGAAGATGGAATTCAGAGATTCATTCTGTTGCATAATTCCCAGTTACAATTGCATCTCATTTTAAGATAGTAAAACCTTCAGCATTGTCTTCAGGTTCTATGCTGGGATATAAACTAAGCTGCTCAACAGTAGTTGCCTTCTTAAAGCCATTAAGCAAACACATATAATACCACTCTGGGCTAGAGAGACCTTTATTTGTGTGATTTGACTGTTGTCTCTCTCTAGGTGGAGCTGTCTTACTGGCTGGAGTGACGGGTATTCCTTTGTGCTGCTCTTCAGGTGCTCCCTTGATGACCTGTGATCCCTTTCCAGGCTCTAGGCATCTCCTCTTGGCACCAGAATCAAACTGGTCGGAGTAGGATGAATTGAGGTTCTCTTCCCCCAGCAACTCTAGTTTAAAGCTACCTCCAGCAGCCTGGCAAGCCTGTGACTGAAGACACTCTTCCCTTTCTCCAAAGGTAGACCCCATCAGCACCCAATAGAGCATGTTTCTCAAAGTGAGTTCCATGGTCTAAGTAGCCAAACCGCTGGTTGTGGCACCAGCAACCATTTATTGATTCCCCACATTGATACATATGGCCCTGGACACATGCAGTGAAGCTCCTGGGTTGGAAGGCAGCTAATTTATTTCTATGTACCAAAGCAGCCCTTCCTTCAGCACTGTGAGTGCTAGTCTCAGAGCTTACTTGTTTGCAGTGGGGCCTTTCCCCCATACCTCGTGGGCAGCTTTTATTGCAAAATACAGTGGGGGTTTGGTTGTATATACCCTTTTCTCTTTGGCTAGGAAAAGGCTACTAGAAGAAAGCATTTGATGACTTCGGAAGTGGAAAGGGTAATGCAACAAGGATTGAAGCTGGGTTTTGCAAATAGCTGGAAATAGGTGGGGGGAAATGGCTGCAGCATCTGTACAGAGAACCCTATATGCTCAGGTAATGGTTCCAGTCTGTGTCCAGTCCTGTGTGTAAAATGG
>JBCJKH010046216.1:22711-34924 GCA_039877255.1 Loriculus beryllinus | reverse complement strand
CAGCACTGAAATGAAGGTGGTAATGATGTCATACATTTTGGAAGCATATTAAGTAGTTCTGTCAGCAGCAGTGGTCACAGACTCTTTCTGTGAGCTATTTTGGTGTATTTCTGGTTTAGATTACTAAAATGAAATGGAAAAAGGAAAGTTGGGAAGCAATAATGCCAAGACCTCAGCCTGTGGGGGACTGGCACTGCAGAATATTTCTGATGTGGCTTGGCAGCAAGTAAAATCTTGTGTCTGGGGGCAGGGAATTGAAAGGCACGTGTAGCACGTGCTCTCGTGCTTCTCTCAATTCTCTAAGTAATTGCCTGTAGAATTCTACCTTTGTCTTGTGCACTATAGATTGACACAGGGCAATTTTAGGAAGAAAAGCAGAAATGATCAAAAGGGCTGTTTGTTCCAATTGATGCATCAAGTCCATAAAAGATAAAAATGTTAAGGAGGCAGAATATTGATTTTAGTCAGGTGCAAAGAACATGTGTGAAAGATAGATGTGACAGGAAAAATAATCTCCTCCTCTTTGGGAGTGTTAATAAGATGAGTCAAAATACTTCACTGTGTGCAGCAGTGGGAAACAGCTCCACTCTTGGAACGAAACTGGCTGAAAGGACTTTCTTTAAGTATGACCCACGTGGTATAAATACACAGTTTTGTGGGGGTGTTTTAGCTGATGAATGTCTCTTAAAATTGAAGTATCTGGAGTCACTAGTTACACTAATGACCTTGATCCATCACTGGATATTTCCGCATGCAGCTTTCATCCTAGGAAAATGGTAGTGAGTGAAACACTTTTGAGGTCATACTGCAGAACCAAGGTAGTACTAATTGCTTCCTGTTGCGTGTATGTAGAATGTGACAACAATCAGCATTTACTAATTAGGATTTTTAATTATTGCATGTGAATAGTTGCATTCTGCTTTTAGCTATCAGGTTTTTAAGACGACAGTAGCAAGACTGCCATAAAATGCTGTTGTATGGTCTTTTGTCACATCACCTTTTCTGATGTCCCATTTCATCTTTTTCCTCTGTTGCTCAGCTACAGAGTATTGTTTTAACCACACCTTTTACTCCCCTGCCATAATGCAGGTTTGTCACAGAAGCTATATATCCCAAGCCTTTTGTCATCATAGCTACAGTGCAGCTAGATAACTCATACTGGCAAACCCACTCAAACTATCTTTTGATGAGATAGAACCAAGAAACTATTAGCAGTGTCATGGTATAGTACGTGGTCTACAAGTTCTGCCTATGATACCGTGTGTTTGAGTGGTTAGCTTATGCAGAGCTCTGTGCAACCACAGCTCTACTGCTAGCACTACACAAGGTTGCTAGTTTCAATTTAGCTCAGATATCTTTGTGGGAGCAGCAGCAGCTTCAGTTAATGTATGTGTGAAACCTGTTTGTGCAAAAAAAGAGTGGGTCAGAAGGAAGGTGAAGGAAAGAGCAATGCAGACGTGCCATACCATGGTCTTCTCAGGTATCAAGGAGCCTGTGAGAACTGTTCTCGTGGAAAACAAACAAACAAATCTCAAACCTTTTTATTTGGAAGCTTTGTTCTGGAAGTTTGTAAATGACATAAATGTGGGGGAGGAATTTTCTGTTTTAGAGGAATTCTTTCCTCTCTTCCATATACTGCACTGAGCAATCTCTCCCCCTCCATCCTCACCCACTTTAACATCGCTGTTAATACTTCTCTTTCCATCTGTCTATGGTGAACTGAAATAAATGAAAATTGCAGCAGGATGAGGTAACTGATATGTTTTATCTCCTCTAGTTTAACCTTCACCTCACTGGTGACATCCATGCTATCACTGCAGCCAACAACCTGGTTGCTGCTGCTGTTGATGCACGTATATTCCATGAGCTCACTCAGACTGACCAGGTATGATCTTTACTTAGGAGGCTTTTGATCCCAGCCCACTTTGGCCAAGATGTTTTGGCTGTCCTGGTGTTGCTAATTACCTATCTGTTTCATTATGTAAGGCTCTCTACAACCGTTTGGTGCCTTCTGACAATGGTGTTAGGAAGTTCTCAGACATTCAGATCCGAAGACTGCAGGTAATTTCACCAGTTTCACATTGGTTTCTACTTCTGTTTCTTTTACTTATCCTTTATGTAGGCAGAACTGGGTTACAGAAGCCCTTGTGTTGTCCTCTAGGTAATTCTGCTGGCATTTTATTTTTTACATAAAGTGTGCAAAAGTGTAATAGCCTTTTCTACAGCACAGAAGACTGAGATTGCAGCCCGAAGGGGAAGAATCATTAATATAACTCTATCATATGTTGATGAGTAACACAGTGGGGAGAGGCAAAGGGATTAGTGCCCTTTATTAATGGTGCCCGTTCAGTGTCCTTAATGCAGTTGAGAAAAGACCAAGCTAGAGATGAATAGTTCCTGTGTGACAGCTATATAGATAACACAGCACAAAAAAAAAGGTAATTTATAACATTCAGCAAAAGGAGAGTAGAGAGAATTTCTTGTCTTATCCAAGACTGAGAAAATGGGAAAGGGCAATGTAGGTGACGTGCATTTTTTCCCATTCGTCCTATGCCCAAAAAAAGAATTCCCAGTTAGATGAGTGACCCTGAGCAGACCACAGCTCCTCTGATCCCCAGAAATGAATGGGAACTAGCATGTGTCCCTGACTTCCACAAAAAAAAGAAGATTAACAGAGGAGTAGCTTTGCTGTGGGGCTAGGGCTTTCTGGCTAGGAGGACAGCCTGGAGCCTGCTCAGGTCATTAAAAGTACAAACTTGTTTGTACAGTATTCAGGCTGGATCAGTTGTCCTTTTGGAAGTCAGCAGCAATAGTCAGACTATTTAGGAAGCTGAAAGTCTGATTTATTAATTGGCTATAATGTCTTCTGTGTTAGAGAATGTGTGTCCTGCTTCTACTGCTGAGCAAAGAAGCTGTGTCATGTTGCTTGGTATTCCTGATGGACTGCTGAGGGAATTCTAACCATTCTTACAGTTATTAAATGTTGAGATGTGAATGGAATGCCAGTACTCCAGAAGGATTGTATTTATCTTTTTTTTGGGGGGGGGGGAAGGGGTGTTTGGTTGGTTTGGTTTTGTTTTTTTCCCAAAATGATGATCTTGATGAAGGGAGTAGACTTTCTTCTTCCCTGCTGTTCTTCAGAAAAAGACATATTAGCTGTCTGGTTAATTAAAAAAGCTCGTTCATAAATCAGCTCAACATTCTCCTTATTCCTAAGCTTGTGCTTATATCAGACTTCCTGAGATAATTCTTCTTTCAATTAAATGACTTGGCAAAGTGCCCATCCTCTCAGTATGTTCAAGATCAGCTTTCTGGGATGCTGACAGCCTTGTGACTGAATTGTTTAATTCCTCCTTTGTGCTGCTTAACCAGCATGCTGAAAGCAGTGTCTTAAAGTACGTATGGCTGTGTGCAGTGACCCTAGGCAAACTAACGAGAAATGGATGTAAGCATGTGAGACTATTGATTAGAACAAGGGATGTAAGAACTGCAGAGCTCTCTTTCTGTAGATGCTTTGCACAAAGCTTGGAAACAACTTGCCCTAATGAACTCTACTGGCTGCCTTGCCCTTTACTAGCTGGCCAGCAGCAAGCACTGCTTCTGGATACACACTAATGGATCATCTTAACCTTGTTGTGGAGTCTAGGAGGAGGGCACCAAAAAGGCAGCTTCTCCTTATTTCTGAATATGCAGATGCTGCTGCTGAAGGCTCATTGCTGTAATGAAAAGTTAATCTCTGTGAATCTTTTTGTTACAGCTTTTATTTGTCCTTTCCTCCCACAGAAATTGGGCATTAACAAAACTGATCCTATGGCTTTGACGAAGGAAGAAGTCAATTTATTTGTGAGATTGGACATTGACCCAGGCACCATAACATGGCAAAGAGGTACAAGAGCTATTAAATGAAAGAATTATCAAGAAACAAAAGGTGTGTCAGAAAGAGGTTTGCAAGTGCAGCCAGAACTGTGTTTCCTGGAAAAATGGGAAAGAGGACAGGGCTGGCCTCCCTTTACGAGTGTTCGGTGGGATAGATGCCTGCATCTGGATCCCGTTTCTAAAGGGTCTAACACACAGACTTTGAGTCCACTCTGAATTCACAAAGATCAAGACTTCACAAGTTGTGTGAGTTTGTGTTCCTGCATTTGTCAGTCAGTGAGAGAGTTGAGTTTTGCAACTGTAGCCAACAGCCTTTTAACCTGACTGAGAAAGCTCTGAGAGCAAGGAGAGGGTTCTGCTTTGGGATTAAACTCAATTTAATCTGCCCACTTGCTCTTTTGGGGACTGACAGCAAGTAAAGGCCAGAGTTTTAAAAGGTTTTTAAAGACACTTGAAGGTAAGATCAATCTCTGATCTGGCAGATTTAGTATTTCATTAGCAAAAGAAATTTCAAATACGGAAATTTCTTTCTGATTTAGACCCCAAGAGTATTGCTTTTCCTCCTTCTTATTAAAATAGCGTTAAATGTATTCCCCAGAATTTGCTTCATAACTCGTGATGTGGCTGAAGTATTGTGCCTCATGGGAAATATTTTATAAAATCCTTAAAATTTTTCAAGCAGATAGCAAGAAACAGCAAATTTAAGCCAGTATTTGGTGGTTTGTGTTTCCAAGGTAATTTGAGCTAATGGGTCTGTGTGAAACTAGTCTTATTAAATGGTAGTATCTGGCCATTTTATCACTAATTTGTAAAACTATAATTTTGTTTCTTTTTGGCTGTAATAATTTCCTGGTTTCAAATTGACTAATGATGGTGAAAATCCATTTGGAGTAATACTAGCAGCTCTGCTTTTCAGAGAGACTTTGAACTTGTCAGTGCATACAGAAGGACATAAATTCCCTCTGGATGTGTTGCAGGGTCTGCATGTGACTGGGTAACATAACTTTGCAATTTAGTCTGGGGGAAGGATCAGGTTGGGTAGCATTTGTCATTCTGTAGAAGAGGATGGTATGTCAAACTGCTGTCTTTCCTTCATAAGTGATCTAGCTGTGTGTTTGTCATAGGGCATAAATGTAACGTGACTTGCAATGTGACTTCTTATCTTTCTCTCTGCATTCCTCACAGTACTGGATACAAATGACAGGTTCCTTAGGAAAATTACTATTGGACAGTCTCTAACAGAAAAAGGCTTCTCACGAATGGTAATTATTCCCTCTTGTTGCATGTTTTAAAAAATACTTTGAAAAACATGGTCCTAAAGCCAGTTTCTGTAACTCCAGGTATTTCCATCTTTGACCAGTATCTTGTTGAAGGAAAGAATGTCCCTTCAGCCAAGCATTTACATTTACTACCAGTACAGGATTTGGTTTTATTGTTAGTTCTCTCCTCCCCTGATCTCTCCTGAATGCTGGTTTCCCAAACTGGGATGACTGTGGCATAGTAAGTGGTACATGGGTGCCTTCTGTAAAGTTGATGCTTGGCAATGGCTAATATTCACCATTGCAGATGCTTTTTGGATGGGATATATCTGGCCAAAACTAGCTACAGTATCTGAGCTAGTTGTGTAGATTCATTATATAATCAATAGAGGAAAACAGGCAATTTGAGCTGTGACTCCTCTCATCCCTTAAGTAACTGTCAAATTAACAGTTCAAATTAATTGTGCTCAGAAAAGCATTCTTCTATTGACTTGAAATGTCCCCTGGGTGTTAGCTTTGATGGCAGTGTCTGCATTAGATGTCAGATGAATTCTACCCTTTGTTTCCTATAGAATCTTTTTTTTTTTTTGGCATGTATTGTACAGTTTAGTGATAGTCATCTGAGTTAATACAGTCTTCAAAAATATAATTTGTTAGTGTTAAGCATTCTTACATGAATCACTGATGTATGCACCAGGAGAGAGTCATGTAATAGCAATGGAGTAAATAGCTTTTACTTCATTTTGAAGGAAAAAATTCAATTTGAATGTCCAAATTAAATGAAGTGTGTTCTGAGAGTAATGTAGCTTTATTTTTACGATTCATTTTTTTTTGTTATGGTGGTGGTGATTGGCCTTGTTTTAAGAATTTAATGGAAGTAAGGGCTGCTGCTAGGGAATCTTGATGAGTTCATGTTCTTTATTGATCTCTTGCAGGCTCAGTTTGATATCACAGTGAGCAGCGAAATCATGGCAGTTCTAGCACTCTCTGATGGGTTGGATGATATGAAAAAGCGACTGGGCAGAATGGTAGTGGCTTCCAACAAGAGAGGAGAACCAGTTACAACAGATGACCTTGTAAGAGAGTCTTTCAGCTTTTAAATGGTTTTTCCTTTTACCTCTGAAATTCCTTGGATTGAAAAGCATAGACAGTTTGGTACAGAAAAGACCTTAGCATGTAGGACGTCAAAGATGAAGTCTTAGCCCCTGGAGTTAGTGAAGGTTTTCTTACTTAACTGTGGCTAGCACCTTATCCAGAGAGGTGTGTGTGTGTGTGCATGTGACCTAGCAGGTCCTGTGTGATGTGCTGTGTGTCAAGTTGAAGTTAGCCCCATAGAAATTAATAGGGAAATACATGGTGTCTTCTAGATAGAAAGCATATTTATGAATCGGAAGAATTCAGAATGCATCCTGCTGACCATCCTGTTTCTCAGGCTCCCTGGAGTAAGGAAAACATTGTGCAGGAACAAAGCCTCATGCAAATTTTATTACAGATTATGAAATCTCATTCCGGGAGGCTGTGAATGCTATAAAAGCTAAACCCTTTGCAGAAAGTGCAAGGTCTCCATATGGCAACCTTTGATGAGGGACACAAATCTTTTACTTCCACGTGTATTTCTACTGTAAACGTAGTAGCACAGGTGATGTCTATTGCCAGTATGTAAAGCAGACCTAAGCAGCAGCTGCAGCTGCCCATGCAAGACTTTAGTACAGTTCTTGGCATGTTTGTGGAATACGTCAATAAGCACTCTCACAGACGGTGCTTCGTCATGGTTTCAGTGGAATAGCTTGTGCCTCAGACACTTCTAATAAATGTTTTGAAGATGGCAACCCTATTTGGAGAATGGAAAGCAACCCAAGCCCTGTAGATTGAACCATGCCCTGCTAATTGGCTTTAAGACAGAACAAGCTCAGCACTGTTGCAGTAGTCAACAGGTACTGGTAGCCAACAGAGATACATTGGTGCTTGCCGTTTTCTGTGTAGTAGATACTTCACAGCTTCCTGTGCAAAAAAGAAGACTCTTACAGATTCGTATGTTATGGTGTTAATGAGGTTTGTTTTGCATTTTCTGAATGAACACTTCCAGTGAGATAAAAGAATCCACAGGGTGCACAGCCTGAGCAGTATTTCCAGCGGTGTGACACAGCAGTAAGGCCTATCCAGCTCTTGCTATCTTGCTGTGGGGTTTTTGTTTTCTTATGTGTTTGGGGTTGGGTTTTTTGCTTGTTTTACTTCCTCCCGGGATAAGCCTGAGAAACAATATATTAGTAATGTGACCTGACTCTGGCCTTGCAGGAAAAGGGCTAGGCTGGGAATCACTTGTCTGTAAATGTCTTTGTGCGAGGCATTTGTTGGGAATGAGAGAAGGCATGTGCCAAAGTTCTGTAGCCAGCTCTGATATTTTAATTCCTGCTGCTAGCATGCTGCCAGTTTATCCTTAATTACCAGAGTTAAACCCTGTTCTACAAAACAGGAGTCTCTCCTACTGCCCATCTGTAGTGGAGGCAGGTGATGCTTGGGTAGGGAGTTGCTCTTGAGTTTTATGTAGAGACCAGGTGACAGAAGACTAATCTCAATATCTAATTATATTCAGTTTTGTCCATTGCAACTGCAGAATGGAGAATGGTGTCAGACCTGTTCAGCAGGTTCTTTTGAATGTTACGTGTTTGCAATGACGGCAGCCATAAGTTTGCATCGTTAGGACTGCATCATTACATACTCCTCTTGCAGGCAGAAGCGTGGTGATTGCAGAGACCATGCTGGCATGATAAAATGTCTGGGTCCCTCTACTGTGACATAACCAATGTTAGGAGCCTGCTATCAGGAAGTGTACCAGGGAGAAAAGAGGAAGAAATGTGGAATTGAAAACTGAGTGTAGGTTTTTGGATGGGATGTGTTGAAGTGCTGCTGAGTGACACAGGCCTGAAATGTCGCCATGGAAATCTTGCTCTGTAGTTTTGATTATTCTGGAGATGACTGAAGTTTAAGCTTATCCATTAAATGTTAAATAGTCTTTCATGTGGCAAGATTGAAACTAATGAAACAAAGCCGTGAGTGTCTTCTTTTTTTAAAAAGAAAAAAATCATATGAGTGCTGTGATCCCATTGAAATTAAAAGGGAAGTAAATGGTTCAAGGTTTTCATAACTGCTGTGAGCAGTTGTCTCTGTACCCGTGATAGCAATTCTAGTTACTTTTACAAGCACCGGGTAACAGCCAGATTGGTTCCCACTGGATTGTGTCAGTCACAAGAATGACCAAACCCTCATTTTCTCTTTGGAAGGCAAATGTGGATGAATTCACAAGCTTTCACTTAGCAGGAGACAGAATTGCAGCAGAGTGTATGGCTGCACCTCAGAGGAGGCATGGGCTCTGGTGTTTGCCTTTCATGATGTCAGTCTGGTCTTCCTCATGAGCACAGAGGTTCACTTTAAAAGTTACTTCTGCACAAGAGACTTGGGTGGGATGTAGCAGCTTTTTGCAGCATTTCAAGACCAGTACCTTGAGCCTACTTGCTGACACGATGAAGGAAAAAAAGTTCAAGACCAGTCTACCTGCAAAACCTAACAACATTGCTTTGTACTACTGAATGGGCTACCATAAACATGTATACCTAAGGGTTACTCTCTCATGGCTACTGTTTACTAACCTTGCTATAGCAAGTAATGGCCAAGCAAGGTCACAACAGAGAGGCTGCCCTGAACAGAAATTATTGATCCTCTTACGAGAATGTAAAGGTCGTTATTCTGCCTTGTCCTGACTAGAGTTAATTTCATCTAGAGCAACTGCTGGTTCTGGTCCTGAAAGCTCACCAGGAAAAAAGCCAAGCCTTGACATCACATAGGAACTGTCTTGGTACTCATTGCCTTTTTCTTTTTTTTCCCCTTAGGGAGTGACTGGTGCTCTGGCTGTCTTGATGAAAGATGCTGTTAAACCAAACCTCATGCAGACACTAGAGGTGAGCAAAGATGATTTGCTGGACATGAATTCTTGGAGCCAAAAAGCAACTGATTTTAGTTCATTCATCACAGTCATTGTGGGTTTACTTGGCGTAGATAGGGGATTTACTGTGGTTTCCTACCTAAGGTTCAGGGCTAGGGGAGAAGGCTACTTTCTTTCTAGGTCTGACATTGTCAGATGACCCCAAAGCAATGCAATAAATTTTCATGTGTCTCTGTTCTGTTGTCTTTAATGCCAGGAACTGTTTTGGGAATCTGGATGGTGTGAATGCAGGAGAATGGCAGAGAGTTTCTGGGACTTAGCTATCCTTTTCCTAAGAGGATTACTATCTCCACTTGTGCAGATTATTATAATCCTGTTTGCCCTGCAGTCCTTACTACTGATAACAAATGTTTGATCAGAAGGCTTTAAGATATGTCTTCTAAAAGTGTTTTTCCTTTACCTTCAGATACCATAGTACTTAACTCCTGAAATGCTGCTGATCTGCTAAATTGTAGCTTCTGATTTTTTCTTTCTTTCTCCCACACCCCCCATTTTCTAGGGAACACCAGTGTTTGTTCATGCTGGACCTTTTGCCAATATTGCACATGGGAATTCGTCAGTGTTGGCAGACAAAATAGCACTGAAGCTTGTGGGTAAAGATGGTTTTGTTGGTAAGTGTATAGGGTGTGGTTTTTTTGTTTGTTTTGAAGGGAGGGATATGCCTTTTTTTATCCTGATGGGGTTTTTTTTTGTCTTGGAAGAAACTTTTGACAGATATAATCAGAGCATGATTTCTCTCACAGGCTTCTTTTCATTCCTACTCTAGTTACAGAAGCAGGATTTGGTGCAGACATAGGCATGGAGAAATTCTTTAATATTAAGTGCCGCTATTCTGGTCTCCGGCCTCATGTGGTGGTGTTGGTTGCTACTGTCCGAGCTCTCAAAATGCATGGAGGGGGCCCTACAGTAAGTACTAGACAAGGTTTTCTTTAGGCTGGAGAGGCCGTTATTGTTGTTCTGATCCAGCCACTTAAAGCTTGGTATGGTTTAATCTGCTTGTAATTGTCTTGAGATTTGCAGTTGTAAAAGGAATTTATGTCCCTGTTGCTTGTAAGCTGCTTCGTTGTAGTATGTTACAGGTACCTACCTGCTTGTTTCATTATCCTAGTGAAGTGCTTGTATGTTGGAGCGCTTGTGATATTACCTCAGTCGGTCTTCAGTTGTGAGTGCATCTTGCATCTTTCTCTCCTTTTGTTTTTTCGGTATTTTTTCTTAATGAAAGGAATCAGCCTGGAGTAAAATGTTGTATTTTGATGCAATTTAATAACAATCACACATGAATTGCTGTTATGGATAAAAATATTATGGATTTCCATTTTTTTTTCCAGGTCACTGCTGGGGTACCTTTACCAAAGGAGTACATGGAAGAGGTAACCTTCTTTAGCTGTTGTGACAGTTGACCATCTAACTGTGGTCATGCCGCAGTGTTGTCGTGCAGTGCACGCCTGGATAGCTAGTGTGTCACTTTTTTAGCTGCCAGGGAAATGCTTCCTCATATGAGCTGTAATGTTCTTCTTTTTTCAGTAATGCTACTTTGGCTCTGCTCTTTCAAGCATTTCTTGTACTTGACCTAGCCTTTTCTTTTCTCCTGAGCTCATGCAATTGTCTCTGCACTCAGTTTTTCATAGTAATATCTACTCTGTGTCCCCTGACCCTCTCACTATGGAGTAATGGCTTGGCTGAAAGACTGTCTCTGAAAATATTCAGAGTGCCTTTCTAATTACTCTCTTAGCAGTACCAGAGAGACAAGTGACTTAAAGTCTCGGCTTCTATCCCTGCTCTTTGAATGGTTGTGTAAATTTGGATAGCTAGTCTGGCTCTCTTTACATTGCTGTAGCTTTTTCACTTATGGAGCTTCTGTATGGATTATTTGTTGCATAGGAAGGGATGAAATGGCTGCATCTCCATGAGTAGTTACTGATGCTGCAAAATGTAAATACGTGTAAGGCGAAAGCTGTTGCTACAGACTTCAAACAAGTGTCATGAAAATCACTGCTAATGATATTTAATACATAAAGAGGAATGTGTCAAAGAGGAAAATGAGGCTTTACTGTGGGGAGTTAATGAGCACGGGTATTAACTTACTAAGAATAACGAAAAAATGATAAAAAGGGATTTCTCTTACCTTGGCTTGGCAGCTGAAACCACTGATCATTAGAAGTAGTCATTTCTTTTCCTATCTTCCATCCAAGAGCATGCACTGGTCTGGGCTGTTCAGAAAGCACCACTGGGGATTGGCCGTTCTAGCGTCATTCTCATTTTGACATTTTTATCATAGTGGATTTGAAACAAAAGATTCAGTGCCCCTGATAAAACATGCTTTTTGCTTGCTGTCTTCTCTACAGAATCTTCAGCTGTTGGCAAAAGGGTGTAGTAACCTAAACAAGCAAATCCAAAATGCACGGATGTTTGGTGTGCCAGTAGTAGTGGCTGTCAATGCTTTCAAGTAAGTGAGCTGAGATGTGGAAGTGGTGCTTTGGTGTAAAATTTTGACGTTTTATATGCTATATTTAGCAATCTCTTCAGTACTTTTGATGTGTTGTTTGCAGCATTTTACATTGTTGGAAGATGCTGAATAAGTAGGGGAGCTCTGCTTAGCTATTTCAAATGCATCCCTTAGTTAAAATTAGCTTAGGATCTTATGGCTAGTATCTGCCACTACTTACGCCCCAACTGGCCATATTACTGTGTACAAAAGGTGCCTGTGATGATGTGGAATCTAGGCTCATAATAGATGGTGAGATGCTGTTAACCATGCTGTGTTTGGTGGTCTGCTGTATAGAATAATTATGCTCTACTAAGCAGCATTTGCAGCTCTGCACATTCTGCTGCGCAGGTAATAGAATCTGTGTGTGGTCTTTTCATGCAGGTAGAAAGGCTATTTTAAAGCTGATGCCAGTTGGAGTAGCCAGCTAAAGATTCTTCACCTGAAGAAAGTGTGTATTGGCTGATCTAGAGAAATTAGGGGCCATAACTTGTTGTGCACACATGATATAGCACACCTTCACATAGAATCATAGAATAGTTAGGGTTGGAAAGGACCTTAAGAGCATCTAGTTCCAACCTCCCTGACATGGG
>JBCJKH010046216.1:10236-22611 GCA_039877255.1 Loriculus beryllinus | reverse complement strand
GGGGCAGGATCACCTCCTTGGACCTGCTGGTCACGCTCCTTTTGATGCAGCCCAGGATATGGTTGCTTTCTGGGCTGTGAGTGCACATTGAAGCTGGCTCATGTTCATTTTCTCATCAACCAACACCCCCAAGTCCTTCTCTGCAGGGCTGCTCTGAATCTCCTCTTTGCCTAACCTGTAGCTGTGCCTGGAATTGTTCTGACCCAGGTGTAGAACCTTGCACTTGGCATGGTTAAACTTCGTAAGGTTGGTATCTCTAAATCAGTAATACTAATGCCTTTCTGAGTTCACTCATGAAAGCAGAAGTTACATTGGTGATACAGGACAGAAATGCAGAAAATCAGGAACACTTCTCCATCAGGAGTCATGAGTTTCTGGCATGTACTTCTAGGGTTCTATTACTGTCAGTTACTCTGTGGTGTAGTTGTCTTCGCCAAGGTGAATGCTGTGGTGGATAGTCCTTAAGCAACTTCCCAATGGCTGGATGGTGTGATTTCTTTGGACAGTTTTTGGGTCTTGTCAGAAGTGAAAATGGTTAGATTGAACAGTTAATTTACTGTGTGTGTATTCTGATAACAAATGTGCAAACATTTCTCCTTACAGAACAGATACAAAGGCTGAAATGGCCCTTGTAGTGCAGCAGGCAAAGGAAGCAGGAGCGTTTGATGCTGTGGTGTGCACTCATTGGGCAGAGGGAGGTAAAGGAGCGGTTGCACTGGCTCAGGCTGTTCAGAGAGCATCGCAGACACCCAGCAACTTCAAGCTCCTCTATGATGTGAAGGTATGAACTGGTGATATTACAAAGGTACTTTATTTATAAGGTGATTTCACTAGCTTAAGTTGCTAAAGACTGTCTGAAAGGCTGCTCTGAGAAACTGAGAAGAAATTTGGGTTTAGAACATGATGTTTATTCCACTAATCTCAAAGACCTAGTTATTCAGTTCATGTTGTTTTGACTGCTCAATAAAATATTGTTTACTTTTGACTCTGAAAGATGCTGCTGTGGCTCTGCTGGAAATGACAAAACAGGTTTCTACTGTGGCAGCCATGTTTTTAGGGTAAGGGGAAGTTTAGTTCTTGAACGTGAGATGTGCATTCCTGTCAGAGCATGGTCTGGAGCAAACCTGACAAAACCTGTTACCTTACTGCAAAGCATCTAGGTGCGCTTGTTGCTGAGGACAGAAATCTATATACCAGCCTATGCAACAGAATTTTTCCAGCTTTAACTCTTTTTTTTGCTTTCTCTGCAAGTAAGGCTTACGGGGTCACACTACAGGTCAAGGTGGAAGAGTGTGTGGGGGTGGGTTTTTTAATGAATTTGTTTATTAAGATATTAAGCAAATGTGACAGATGACATGGAGGTAATGAAGTCACTGTTAGTTCCTAGTTATAGCCTGAATTCCTGAATAGCAAGCACCTATTCAAGAACCTAATGAGGTATACAGCTGTGTCATTATATCTATTTTAGCTTCTCAACGGATGCTTTCAGTTTTTCTTCTTCAGCCTGTTTTGTTCATGCCTTTATTTAACCATTGACATGTATTCCTTCAAGTTATTTTTGTCTGCTTTTTGGCTTAGACTTGGGAGAAAATAAAGATGCCTCTTTTGTGGTGGCAGTAGTTAACACATAAGCACAGCACGTAAGAGATACTGTTGTATATCTTTTTTCTTTTTCTGACTGTAATAAACTGGTTTTTGAGTACAACAAGATAAATGAAGTGTCTTTTGAAAACCCTCAAATTGTATGGCTTTGGTCTACAGCAAATAGAAGCACTGTTCCCATCTGCAGATGAGCATTGCACAATAATATGAAGCTGCTGTGATGTTACAGCTCATTTTAGTTTGGACCCACTAACTTGCCTGTCTTTTTTCTTGTTGTTTTTTTTTTTTCCCTAGCTCCCTGTTATAGATAAGATCAGAATTATTGCACAGCAGATCTACGGGGCAAGGGACATTGAGCTGCTTCCAGAAGCAGAGGAGAAAGTTGCCTTGTACACTAAGCAAGTGAGTTTTCCACATCACATGATATCAGTGGTACTTTTCATTTAAAATGCTCATATTGAACAGTGGTGTTCAAACTGTGTGTGCAGGAAATCATTGCTCAAATAATCTCTTTGCCTGGGATTCATTATATGCTGCCATGGCAGAGGAGGATGAGGAGGTGGTATGTGAAGGGAGAAACTGGCCCTGGTTTCTGGTGGAGAAGACAGAACTTATCTGGCCCAGTAGCACATTTGTGATAGTGTGTGAGAGGAGGACAGGAAGATTCAATGATCTTTCTGTACTGTACTCCTCTACTTCAGTAATTTGGGAATTGGGGAATTGCAAGTAGTCACACTGATGCTAAATAGTCTCTGGGGTTGCTTTTATTTTTTTCCGCTCTTGTTCTGCTGAATTGTCTAATTAATTTTTAAACCCATGTGGATTTTTGGTAGTCCCAATTTTGTTGGGGAAAATGTTCCAGAGGTAATACAATTCTATTTCTGGAAAAAAGTCTACTTTTATAAGTTTTGAACCTGGCAGCTAGTTGTTGAATTCAGTGCTTTTTGGTTGTTGTGTTGCTTTTACTCCTCTCTACCATGACATTCTTGTGAATTCATCTGCTTCTGCAATAATGAAGGCCTATAAAAGGGCTTTGAAGAGAAAAGCAGTGTGAGAATTAGGCATTCTTTGTTTACAGTGTGCTTGAATATTTTGCTTTTGCAGTTCATTTACTACTGGAATACACAGTTTTTCTCTTTCGTGTTTTTTATGTATCCCTTTAAAATTCTGCCAAAATGCTGTAGTTCTCTAATTGCCATTTCCTCATAAACTTCAATTATATTGATCAAACATTTCTAATTAACTGACTTTTTCTAAACATTTCTAATTAATCTGAACACGAACATTAGTTCCAAGCTGTTTAAATTAAGATTCTGGGAGGAGAGTAAGTAAGTTGGCTATCAAAGTTGTACATCTAACAGTTCCATATCAGAAGTTTTTTGCTCAGTTGGATGGTGGGGGGGGCGTGGTGATTCTTTCTTTAATACTTAGTGGAGGGCAGAGGGAGAGTTTGGGGGGAGAAGAAATGGGGATGCGGAATGGTCAATGGATCTGACAGGCTGCGGATGGAGCAGTTGGTGGGGAGTAAAATGTGCTGGTAAAATGTTGGATGACTGCAGACAATGGCAGAATAGAGCAGTTACATTTGTGTACAGGAACACTTAACCAGGTTTACACTTATTTCTCTCTACTTTCTCTTTCTTTTCATTGCCTTTCCCAGGGATTTGGAAACCTGCCAATCTGCATGGCTAAAACTCACTTATCATTGTCTCATGACCCTGAACAAAAAGGAGCACCTACAGGTTTTATTCTGCCAATCCGAGACATTCGGGCCAGTGTTGGTGCTGGGTTCCTGTATCCACTTGTAGGAACGGTATGTGATTGCATGAAGCCCTCAGCTGTGGGGCGAGGAAAAAACTTCATGTGCATTCCAACAAGCAGCTACTTTTATATATCTTAGATTAGGAGAATCCTTGTCAGTTGCAACTGGTGTTTCAACAGTCCAGTGTATTAGATACCCTGAACAGGTTTTTTTCAGGGGTAGAGGGAAGCTAAAATAGACTGTCTGACTATCTGAATACTTAGTAAGCCCCCAGGATACTCCTAGGGTCTCATATCTCTTGTCCTCCTGGATTTTGAGGCAGGGGTGAGCTCTGTAGCTAATGAAATCTGGGAACCACATTCTGGTAGAGGGGATGGGAGCAACCCTTGGCCCAGCTACTTGCTGTAGTGACTTTGCATTCCTGATAACAGCACTTCGGAGTATTGCAGGTGAAGTCTGTGTACACTTGCAGATCAGGGTAGAAGAAGACAACAACTCCAAAGCTTACAAAGCAAACAACTTCTGACGTGACACCTCCAAAGTGGAGCTGACCTGTACTATTAATCATTTATCAATCTCCCCTCCCATTTGGTTCTCATGGTTTTGCCGACCATCTGTTTGCTATTCAGCCTGCATCAGTTCCAGCAATTCATTTCACTGTGCCCTTGAGATTTTCGTTTCTGTTCTTTGATGTGATTGGCACAATGTCAGCTGAGAGGAGAGTAGCCACAATGGAAACAGGATCCTGGCACAGCTTCGATATTAATTGACCGGCAGAAAGAGAACCTACCTGCAAAATGAACTAACGTTTAGGTTTGCATCCAAAGAAAGAATTTTAAGATGAAAGGATCCACTGGAAATCTTATCTGGGGAATCTCCTCTGGGTAAATCTTGAGCATTGTTTGATTATTTTAGTGGATGGAGCAGTTGGAGCAAGCAGCTTTGTCTTTTCTTTATTTTGGGGCCTCAACCTTTTTCTGAAGTCATCATGGCAGCCTGTTTGTTTTGATAAGTTTTCAAAAGCATTAAGGGTGCACAGCTCTGATTATGGAATTTGCTGCTTTCAGAGTTGGATCCCTTTTTCATTCAAATGCTAGAGCCAAATACTGGATATCTTTTTAATTCTAAAAAAAATAAGAGCTAGGTAAGGGTTTCCAGATTATTCAACATAGATAAAATAACCACATCCTGATTCAACTTTGGCTCATCTGTCCTTTTAAAGAGTAATGTGTGTTTTGGGATAAATGGAAGAGCATGCTTGTTATTAATGGCCTTTTTTTTTTTCTTTCTTTTTTGCAAGCCAAGATTTAATCCAAATTATAATTTATTTATTTTTTTAATCAGCACTGGAGAAAGGAAGGGTACACAGCATTAATGAGCTGCACAAGAGTAAGATGTTTTCTGACATTAAAACTAACACTTTAGTTTCTGATGTCTTCAGTTTTTATGACATTGGATTCTTTCTGTTCCCTTCCTAGATTCCTAATGTTTATCTTCTTGCACATGTAGGAAATCATGGTGTTAATTTTGCCAGTTAGTCTTCCAGTTAGGGACACGAAGATAACTTTTCTGTGGTGTTTGTAAAGCCAGGGAAGGGATTTCCTTTTGAGAAAAAAATCAGGGCATTTTGCATCAGACCACTATTTTAAACCCATTCAGCAGGAGGTGTTTTAGCCTCAGAATAAATTTCTGACAGCACCCACTGAACTCTGAGCTGAAAATGCAGCAAATGTGAAGCTCAGTGCAGAAGCTTTTATGAGGAATTTGAGGTTAAATTAATCACTGGTGCATGCATGTTCTTGTTATCTGAAGTTAATCACAGAGGTATATCACATTTTTTTCTCTCAGCTTTTGAGTTTTGGGGTTTTCCCTTCTCAAAGATGAAGCTGGTGCAGTTTAATGAAATACTTTGAGGTTTAAAAGAAAATGTAATTTGAAATATTATCTAGTTTTAAAGTGAAAGTGAAATAAATCATTGGACTCAAAGAGTTTGGGTTTCTTTTCTGATGCTGCTGATGAATTGAAAGCAAATTATTTATTCAGCTCTGATTTTTTAGCTTCTAAATGGCTTTTTTGGGGGAGTTTCATGAGTGCAGTAAATAGTAGGTGCTTAGCTGGCGTTGGGTTTATTTGAATTCTTGCAAGGGGATTGATTATATCCACGTGATCTAATTTTTTCAGGTAAGTAAATAGTGTGAATTGCCGTGTGTTCTTTTACAGCACACGGGGTATTGGAAGGGAGGAGAATAATGGAGGAAAAGTTCATTTCTTCAGCTTTGAAAATAACTGAGTGGATTAAGCATTGTAGGCACTTGTACAGAAAATTAGTAGCTTGGATGGAAAATTATTCTGTACTACATGAGAATTCAGGGTTTAAGCAGACTGCTTTTAAGTAGCAGGTTAGCTACTGTGGCTGCCCTATGGATAGGAAAGGAAAGGAGGAAAATTGACTATTCCTTTCAGAATAGCCAGTGCAAGAAAGAGTAAAGTCAGGCCCAACTTCAGCAATATGGCAGCTCACTCTCTATCGAATGTCACTGTCTCAGCTCTTGCAGTGTCCCTCTGAAATCTGTGTAAGTGGAGATCTGCAGAGCTCTGGTTCTTCAGTGTTAGGTAAATAAATTGTAAGTTTCTTGCTCTGCGTGACCAGAGACTGATGGTGACTATGGTGAGAACAGGAAAACCTCTCCAGGAACTTTAAATCCTTTAATATCTTGGCTCTTGAGAGCAAAATATTCGTACAACTAAATGCAAACACAAGGAATGGGGGTCTTCTCTGTAGCTCCCCTATTCTCTGTCAGAGAAAGCAGCAGCTCTGACAAAAACCTAATGCAGTCCTAGAATTCATTACGAAGAGTGGTCTTGAAGTGATTTTTGCCTCTGCATAAACCGTGCAAGACCTGCAATGGTATAGTCTATATGGCACTGATGTTAGCACTTGTAAATGGCTTAGGAAAATGGATGGGACTCCAAAAGCTCACCTGATGGTCTTGAGTACTGCAGTACAGCTCTCGGGGAGCTGTGCCTCCTTGCTGCTTAGGTTATTATCAAAGGAAGATTGGGAGGTAATTTGATAAGCGTGCAAAATACTTGCTCAGGGAGAAAACACCAGGTTGGCAAAAAGATCTTTAGAGATAGGCATAACAATACTGATTGTGAAACTGAGGATGCAGATAGAAAATGGGACCTTAAATTTTTTATTAAAGCAGTTAATGACCACTGACATTAACTACCAAGCAAGGTCACAAATTGCCCACCTTCGTAGAGCATCCGTATTTAGCCTACATGTGCTGCTGGACTAAATGCTGAGTTAGGGAAGGGAAAATCCTGTCAGCTGCATTAGTGAATCAGGCAAAGTGTAGTCTCTGCTGGTCTTGCTTTCTGTAGCTTTGAAACTGGGTACTTTGTAATGGGACAACTGGAGAGGACCGGCCTGAGGCAGGCATAGTGCTGGCAGCTGTTTTGCTGGCTTCATTTCTACTGCACAGCCCTTTTGACTCAAATGCCTCAGAAATATTCCGGTCAGAACTGACCTTTGTGTCTCTGTTTAAGCTTTATCCCAGTTGAAAACCACAAACTATTTAAACTCTCTTTACAATAATAATTATTCCTAATTCTTTAATTATTTAACACTTCTAGTTCTAGACTATTAAAGACTTGTAATCAGCTGAGACTTTACAGTCAGCAAAGTTGTATTAAAATATGTATCCTCATTTTAATAACTAGGAAACTGCCACAGGTAATTACTGGCTCACCACAGCAGTCCATGAATGCTCCTCTAACAGTTAACTGGTCAGCTAGATGTCTAAGTACTTTTCCAAATCTTGGGATTGGTCACTGGCAGTGGCAGAAGCCAGACTAAACCCTCATCATAAGAATCCAAACCTCCAGATCTGTGTACTGAGCCAGAAGTTCCTGGCTCTCACAGTATGCTTCAAAACGGTACATGACCATCATCTAACTAGCTCTATATGTGCAAGGAGCTGCCATCATAGTCTTTAGTATTGTATCTTCTGCATGAAACTATGCTGCTTCCATTTTAACATTTTATCGTTTGTTGTACAGATGAGCACTATGCCTGGACTTCCTACAAGACCTTGTTTCTATGATATAGACTTAGACCCAGTGTCAGGAGCAGTAAATGGGCTCTTTTGAAAGGAATTATTAACTGAAGGTAAGTGCCTTCTTGAAGGTTTTCAATATTTGGGCTTTATTCCTCATCTTGAGATAATGGAGTTAAGCCAATCTCATATTATGCCATATGTTTCCAAATGACATTTGATTATAATTCAGCCTGAAAGTTGCCTGCAGTACTATATAATAGTAATTAAATCTTTCTTTCCAGCTCCCAGAAGAACACCTGATGAGTCATGTAAACGGAACTATGCCCTGATCTTTTTTTAAGTCAAAACAAGATATTACTGAGAATACAGTGACTGGAAGGAGGAGTGCTAAAGCGTCAACCACTTACTCTTAATCTATAATAGTTTTTATACTTCTGTGTTCCAAGCTAGTTAACACTGAGTGTATAAAGCATACTTCCTCTACAAACCTGCTCCCTAGTTATAGCTGAAGCAGAATACAGAAGCTTAGGTTTAGTGACCTCTGATTCTAGTACTTGATTTTGGTAATTAAAAATCCTAAAGCTGGAGCTGTTTGGAAGAGTCTTGGGTCTTAATTGTCTCAGCCATAGGGTGTTTTTAGCATATGCTATCTTTGAAAGTCTTGTACACTGCATATTCTTATTAGCCATACTAAATTCTGTATTCTGCTTCTCCACTATGGGAGAAACTGCTACACTATGAAACTACACCAGTGCCACTTAAGAGGGAGCAAGGAGGAATCCCCTTTCCTTCTTGTCTCTCTCCAGAAGTGCTTATCCTGGCTTCTGCTCTGAGTTGCTCCTGCAGACCACCTGAGCCACATCAAATTTCCTTTTTAGAAAGCCCAGCTGTGACTACTGTATTCTACTGTGAAGGAAATCGAACATCTGGATGACAGATCAGTTGGGACTGGATCTCTGGCCCATAACTGTGGCTTCTACCACACCCATCTTTTAAACCATTTTATGCTCAATAATCAATACAGTTACACTGTTGATGTGCCTTGTTTTCTGAGCTACCTGTTTGGTGAACAGAGACAACATGAGTAAAGACCAAGTAACTTGTAGTAGGTATTGTCACCTGTAACATTCTGTAACATAAAAATACAATTGCTGCCAATTTTTTAACTAATACAAATAAACTGGTAAATACTGTAAGTGCTTTTGAGGTGTTAACATACACAGTGAGATTACTGAAGTAGAACTTAATTCTGTGATCAACTGTACACAGCAGCAATCCCTGTATTGACAAGTAAGAGTGATCATTGCAGCAATAAGTTGCCTGCAATGCACCACTGTGTATGCGCATTTAATCCGGTTTCCTAGATGATGTGTGTCATCTATAGGAAATAAACTACGTGAATTCCTCTGAATATGAGATCCTTGCAGTTGACAGCAAAAGATCTGAATTAAGACTTGCAAGGCCGATCTGTTTACATCAGAACTGAATCTAAAAATATGCTGATTTTGGTGAAAACTGGAATAATCAGGGTGTAGGTGTGCACCGGTGTAAGGGCACATCTGTAGCAGACAGATACTGTGTATATATGCAGATAGAGAGCTATACCTCTAGAGTTATTCAGGAGGGGAAGATTATTGTCTAAAAATTACCTGATTGTCACAGAAACAGACAGGACAGCTTGAATTATCATAAGACCATTTGAGATGCATTCATGGCCTCCTAAAATTTCCTCTTTATGGTATTCAGTTGAGGCTTTATTGGCAGCCAGGGCTGCCAGAGGGCACACAAGCCACTTGAGGAGGGTCGAGAGTTGGTGCTGCAGCCTCTGTTCCTGGTTGAAAGTAGGTCTTCACCTGCGGCACCTCAGCCAAGCCTTCCCCTGAAGCAGGCTGCCAGAGCTGCTGCCAAGTCCACTGTCAGCTCCTACATTCAGTCTTCCCTGCTACACTGCTTTCCTGCAAGTGTTCTGTGTTCCACCTTCATTTTATGCTTACGAAAGATGGGATAAGTGCAAATTTATGCTAAGATTAGCCTCCTTTTAGTTTTGCATGAGCTCATAGACATGTGCTTGAGAGAGATGGTTCAAGAGGTTGCTAGTCCAGCTCCTGCAGGGAGGCAGAACAGTGGCTCAGGCATGCAACTGTTGAAGGTCTTCCTGTGTATGGCAGAACTGGTGGCAACAAAGCAGGGGGTTAAAGAAATACCCCAAGCATCCCTGGCGGTTAGTGGGGACTGCTTTGCTAACCCTCACTTTGAATGTGTTGAGATGTGAGCTCTCCGATGTCCTGGGTCGGGGCAACCCCCAGTATTAACACAGGCTGGGGGATGAAGGGATTGAGAGTACCCCAGAGTAGAAGGACTCAGCAGGGGTACTGATGGATGAAAGGTTGGGTGTTAGCTGGCAGTGTGTGCTTGCAACTCAGAAGGACAAATGTATCTTGGGCTGTGTCAAAAGAAGTGTGACCAGCAGGTCAAGGGAGGTGATTCTGCCTCTCTGCTCTGGTGAGACCCCACCTGGAGTACTACATCCAGCTCTGGAGTCCTCTGTAGATGAACCTGTTGGAGAGGGTTCAGAGGGCCACAATAATGATCAGTGGGCTTGAGCACTTCTGTAAGGAAAAGCTGAAAGACCTGGAGTTGTTCAACCTGGAGAAGACTGGGAAGACCTTATTGCAGCCTTTCAGTACTTAAAGAAGGCTTATAAGAAAGATGGGGAGAGACTTTTTAGCAGGGCCTGTTGTGATAGGATGAGGGGTGATGATTTTAAACTAATGGGAGATTCAGGCTGGATGTGAGGAACACATTTTTTACAATGAGGGTGGTGAAGCACTCAGGTTGCCCAGGGAGGTGCTGGATGTACCATCCCTGGAGACCTTGAAGGCCAGGCTGGATGTAGTTTTCTGAGTGACCTGATCTCGTTAAAGATGTCCCTGCTCATTGCAGGGGTTGAAATGGATGACCTTTGAAGTTCCCTTTCAACCCAAACTGTTCTGTGATGATACTCTGGGTCTTGCAGGGCTGACACATAAATAGGTTGGTTTTTCTTGTCTCTCCTTTGCAACTAAGTACACCAGCTAGTGTTTGCCCTGTTAAATAGGACAGAAAGGACACTTAATTTCTCCTAAGTAAATATTGGAAGATTGTATTCTCTTCCTGTTGCCTAGAGAAAAATCTAATTATGTACGAGTTTGTTCTCTGTGGGCTATTTGTGGGCCCAGAGCCCTTAGCTGATGTTACAGCCATCCGTTTCCCCAGCTGTGCTATAATAAGAGTCCTGCATCATGTCATGTAAGAAATAATGCAGGGGTTTGATGTTGGTTTGGTTTATTTTTCTTTACTGGCAATAGGGACAAAAGAAATAGGAGCAAGTGTTGCTTGGCTGGCTTGCTGCATGTTACCAACGTGGGCCCAGAAAGAAAAGACAGCCTACTGTTGGGCCAGGACCTTTCAAGCTTACCTATCTTCTGACCAGATCCGCTACATGCCCCAGGTCCTGTTATTTATTTGGCTTCCACCACAGCCTTTGGTGGTACCATCTTCCCCCAGAAGCACAGGAATAATTGAATTCCGTGTCATATTTCCACATGGGATTGATGAGAACCTGCCCCCACACTGGCACACGTATGAACCATCCTCACGCCAGCCATCCTTGTGATACTGTTTCCCTTCCTCCTGCCACCGGCTGCATCCAGGGAATATCTCCTTGAGGTGCCTCACTTATCTTTAATGTAGAAGTAAGGCGTAACTAGAACTCGCCACCCACCCTGGGGAGAGAAGCTGTTTCCAAATGAAGATTATTATCCTGAGTGAAGGCAAGCAAACACGTCTCATAAGGGAGCTTTTAAAAAGGCAATCCTTGTCACTTGATTCACGTTTCTGCCCTGCTGGCTGACATTCCAGCCCAATGAGCCTGTTCTGTGCATTTTTCCCATGCGGAAGCCAAGGAGGTGGGAGGCCATGTGTGTTTTTCTAAGGCTGGCCTTCACGGGAAGCCACTTGCAGGTTCAAAGCGTGCTGCTGTGCCTGGGTTCTTATGTTCAAGTATGCTGTGAAGTAGTTAATGTCCTCAAAACCTTCGTGGGCGTCCGTCAGCTCCCTGTGGAGATGAATGGGGATGTTCAGGCATCTCCAACTATAGCTTCATGGAGTTCATCAGCTGCACTTGGTAGTCCTTTTTCCTGAGGCCTTCCCACCAACCGTGTAACAGCTGGAGATGCGATTCTTTTAGTCAGAAGAGGCTCATGAAAGAGGCAGTTTCTCTGGGATTTGAGGCAAGGGTTAGCTTAAACCCAAGAACTGGCTGTCCTTACTAACACCTCCAAAGGCCTGGCTCCTGCAGCAACCCAACCTGTGTGTGCTTACAGCTGCAAAGGTTTCAAGTGGGACAAAATAAGGCAGCTGCCAAGAGGAGGACCCCCTTCTTTCCCAAACAGCCAGGTAAATGCTGGATCCACAAATGCCAGCGGTCCCTTCCACTGGGGTGCACATCTTACAGTGCCTCTTGCTGCCATTGGGATCCAAATTGAAAATCCCAACTCAATCTCCTGGAAAACCTTTGTCTTGAGTGCAGTTTGAGATTAGCGTCTGCCGCCGCCGCGCACAACCTGGAAGGGGAAGGGTTACTTTGCAGGAAAGAGGCATCCTGCCCCACAGGTAGGGATGCTGCCGTGCCAAAAGCGAGGGATGCTGCCTTGCGAAGAGGGATGCTGCCCTACGAGCAAGGGGAGATGCTGCCTTGCGAAGAGGGATGCTGCCCCGGGAGAAGAGGGGGTGACGTCCCACGCGAGAGAGGGCTGCTGCCGGTCGTGCCCTGTGCGGGTCGGTGCCCGCTCTCAGGGGAGGGCGGTCCCGGACCCCTCCGCTCGCAGCGGTTGGGTGCCGGCAGGGCCGCGGCGGGGCCGGGGGCGGGCCGGGGGCTGGCGGCGGGGGGCGGGGGGCTGCCGGCAG
>JBCJKH010046214.1:24440-40869 GCA_039877255.1 Loriculus beryllinus | reverse complement strand
TGAGCCATTAGCTTGGAAGCAATCTCATGTGACTGACTGGATATATATTGCAGCTAATGGTAGGTCTGGGGCAGTTGTGTGTTGCTGGAATAAGGAGCTGGTGAGGAGAAGGCCAAGCCTGCAAATCCTCTCTCCAATAGAATATGGGCAGTGGAGTCACCAAAGTCACCAGATTTCTCTGCATGCAAGATCTGCAGGATTTTGTCTGAGCATCTGATATGAAACAGCATTTTGAAGTATTTATGTGGGCTGGGTGTTAGGTTTTTTTTGAAACCATGGCCCAAAATCGAGCAAAAATAAACAGGTCATAAATATATCTAGGCTGGGAAGCAGAAGAATTGCCTTCCAGCTGGAGGAACTGCTAGGATTAAGATAAGGCTCCAGAAATTTCTGAGTACATTCTTCCCAACCTAAGTAGGGTGTAGATGAGGATCCCAGAGGCCTAACAGAGGACCAGGGTGGTCTCTAGAAGCCTGGGAAGATCATGGAATCCCAGACTGGTTTGTGTTGGAAGGGACCTTAAAGCTCACCTAGTCCCAACGAAGAGCTTCTGCCTAAGAGCTCATCTCAGTCTCCTCTCTGTCAGTTTAAAGCCATTCCCCTTGTCCTATCCCTACAGACCCTTCTCCAAAGCCCCTCTCCAGAGGGACCCTTTAAGCACCAGGAGCTGCTCTAAGGTCTCCCTGAGCCTAAAGTAATTCCTACAATAAACCTTGTTTGAGATAAAGAAGCAAAGGAGCTCCCCACATCTCTCCCTTCCAGAAACAACCACTGTGTGCTGGGATTGCCAAACCTATCCAGGACTTCAGAACCTCTTTTCCAAGTGCAAAGGATCATCCTTGTGCTCTGTTCTGAACCCCTGAGCTGTCTTTGTCCCCCTTTACACCCATGCAGGGTACATCTGACCTTGGGAAGGACCTACACCAAAAGCCCAGCTTAAATCCCTAAACAGGACTTAAGCAAGACTTCAGTAATGCCTGGAATGAGTTTTCCTGCGGCAAACCAAGGAGTGAAGCTGTGTTTCTAGAGCCAGCACTATAAATGGGCATTCCTTACTGATTAGAGCTGGCTAAAAGCAGCTCACTGCAGAGAAGATGGTGCTCAGCCTCATGAAAGCATGAACGAAGTCACCTTCAAAACCATCCATTGCCATGGGGGCAATACCACTGCAGGAGTTTGTAAAGGGGAAGGGACTGATGTGCATGACTCTATTTTGGGTGCTTTTGGTTCTTGCATTGCAGCCAGCTGCCTGCCCAGCACAGTTCCCTTCTGCTCATTGGACTTCCTACTTTCCTGCACAGCATCGTTTGCATTACACACACAACAGAGGAACCTTTGTGTGGTGGCAGTCTGGTTTTTTCCAAGAGGGAGGTTTACATTCACTGCACAGACTTATTGCTTATGAAATGTTACAAATCAGGGCTAGAGAGCAGCCAAATGTCAGTTTGCTGCTGGGTTTGGTGGGAGGCTGATGCGGGGAGGACCAGGGGGTCTGCTGAGAGCAGCAATCTCAGATGTGAGAATGGTTCAGCACGTAGATGCTTCAGGATCAGGAAGTAAAAGAGTTGTGGATGGTTTGTTACTGGAACTGTTTTGCATGATGGGCAATAAACCGATCGTTGCTGGTTTGGATGGACTGAAGCAAACAGGGATGCTTACACCCTTGCTCTGTCTGGTCTGCAGTTTCCAGCTCAGCTCCTGACCCGAGCTGCGCTCCCAACCCGTTCCTCTGGGAATCTGGTTCACCAGCCCGGGTGTCCTACCTACATCACGTCACCAGTGACATCAGAGCTCTGATTTGTCAGAAATCACAGAAAACACAAATGTGAGCTGCCAGCCTCCCCAGTGGCCTGACCTGCTCATGGGACAGCTTCTCCTCTGCTTCACTGCTCTGGGGGATGTAACCCATGCACTGCAAGGGTAAGTGCAGTGGAGATCGTTGTGTAAAACATCCTTGTGCTGAGCAGAAATGTGGCAACAGAAAGGGTTTGACTCTGTGGGAAGCACAGATTGCTGGTGCTGGTCACAGATGTTCCTTGGGGTCATGAGCCAACCTCCAGTGACGTTATGAAGAGGCTGTGTGCTCCCAGGGAAGGCAGGATCAGCCTGTTGGACTCATCCTTACCTCCAGCAGAACCAAACCTTTATATGGAAAACCTCTGCAAAGCTCCAGGCTTCCTTGCGTGTCTCCAATTCCTTCCTTACAGCTGAATAGTTCGTCTGAGGCTGCTCTACGTATCACCCCATCAATACATACATCTCTCTGACAAGACTGACTTCAACAAAAGCCTGACAGGTGTAATTATCAGAATTAATGGCCTTCAGCAATTATCCGTGTTCCTGCAGTGTGGTGGTGGGAAAGAGCAAGCCAGGGGCTGGTCGGGGCAGAGTTTCAAGGCCTGGATCAAGTGCAGGGTCTGTATTTTATTCCCCCTTCACCAATGAGCACTTTGCTCAGAGCTGACAGAGCTATTGTTTGGGTTTATAGTCATAGGATTGCCCTAGCTACGAAATACGTGTCCCTGCCAGCCCTCAGGCACATCCTGCACAGAGATACAGGGCATCAGCTGAAAATCCCTGCTGGGAAAAGAAAGGCAAAGAAGCAACATAAAAGAAGTCTGATTAAATGAAGGTGGGTTCCGTGGTGCCCTCCTTCAATGGGAGGGGAAAAGAATCTCTGAGGAAAGAAAAGAAGTTCGGTCATTCATTATTTCTGGTAGGACTTGAGCGCGTTTTGCTTATCGAGGGATTGTCATAGGGAGGGGATGCATTGAAGTTCCCTCCCTCCTCCAGTTCTCCGGATGTCAGGCTGCCTCCCTGCAGCCTGAGGGCCCTCTTTGTGGAACTGCATTTCAACTCCTTATTTTATGCTATTTTTTTCCCCTGGATGGGGTATTTTTAACAGACGTTTTACCCAGTTCACCGCGTGTGGTCAGTGCTGCTCTGGGTACTGCTGCTCCCTGCAAGTCAGCCTGAGCAAGGGACAGACACAGTGCCGGCTGCCCAGCAGGGGAAAGCATCACCTGTGGCCCTGCTCCACCTTCCATGGCCGTGATCTGATGAGAACTAAGCTGGGATAAAGCAGCCCTGCAACCTGCACCAGCTCCTGTGCCTGCATCACAGCAATGGGATGCAGAATGAGGTGGAGGTTACCTGGGCTGAACTGGTCCCTCAGGCACTATGTAGGCTGGGATCTACGCATGGTGGTTGTGCCATGAGAGCTCTCTCCTGCCTTTCCTGGAGCCTGTGGGCACAGGGCATCACCAGTGCAGCTGTGATGGGGATGAAGGTGCCACTTTCTCCATTAGACCAGTTACAACTTCATAAGCTGGATGTCTCAAGCATTCCTGAGCACAGACCTCCAGGGCATTGACTCCCACATGATGCATTGCCAGGAGGTAACTTCTGAGCTGGGACTTTGCTCCTGGTGCAAAGCATGACTAAAGGGCTGAGCCCAGAGGAGCTTCTCTGGACTCTATTGGATGGGGTTTTCAGGGAGAAGCAGTTGCGAGATACAAACCCTTTCTGCAACTCCAACCTGTCACCCATTGCTCTGTTTTCAAGGCCTGGCCCTGTGTTAAGAAGAAGCTGCTGAAAGATGGATTGAATGTGAGGAGGAGAAACCCATCAGCCAGGAGCAGGATCTCTGGCAAAGGGATTGGTGAAGGCTGAAGTGTGTTAACACACATGTTCTGCGCAGGGCTCTGCAGGGGTTATTTGGAGGCTGTGCTTCCATAGCCAGACTGTCGCTAATGAAGGTACCCCATGGCTTCCAATGAGCTCTGCAAAACTGCAGAGATGGGAGGAACATGGGAGCTGCCCAAGTAATGTTTCAGCTTTTCCCACTAGGAAGAACCCAGCCCAGCTCCTGGTGCAATGACGTGTGCAGGGATGCTCACTGCAGCCCTTCTCCTCCCATCCCCTGTCACTCACTCACTGCTGAAGGAAAACTTGCCCATGCTTAATGCATCAGAAAAATAGTGTTTAAGAACAGTTTATCCACGTGAAAACCAGCTCCCAGCAACGCTGCCAAGGCCGGTGGGAGCTGCTGAGCTGGTGGCTCCTCATTTTACAAAGAAAACCATGGGCTTTCTCCAGGTCAAACAAGATCCACACATGGATGAAACCTGGGTAGGGATTTAATCAATACAGGTTTGTGCATGGGGTCCCCCTTAGTCACCACCCTTTGGCCAGTCACTGGGGAGCGGGATCTGGGGGTCCATTCTCCCTGCATGAAATCCCAGGGGAGAACGTGGTCCTGACCAGCGTGAGTGCTGCAAGGAGTGCATCTCCTTCCCAGCACCAGTCTGCTCCAGTGCAGGACCTGGGGGGGGGGGTCACTGAATGTGCTGCTCCACCAGCAGGGACCTGGCTGCTCCAGGCATCACCTGCATGGCTCTTCCTTGCTTGGCTTCTCCTGGGGCACCAAGTGAGGATTCCCGGGGTGTTCTACTCATAAATGAGTCCTTATGGGTTCCCCACTGCCTGGCCCAGCAGGGCAGGAGGAGCCACTCTCCCAGCATAGGTGGGATGCTGAGGTCCCTAAGCCCCCTCCTTTGCTCTGCAGTGTCTGTGTTGCTTCTCATCCTGCCCTGCTGTTAGGTCTCCTCGGAGGTAGCGTTGTGGGAAGCGGAGCTGTTCTCTGATTCCTTTGTGCTCCCCGCTGAGCACTGCTCCACTTTGACTTTCTTTCTTCCCCTCATTGACTTCTTAGCTCCTGTAAAAGCAAGACGACTGCAGGAGTTACCCACAGAGAGATGGATTTACACCTATGAGCACAGCATGGCCTCATCCCAAAATAGGGGCTGCACAGGAGGAAGCAAAGCTCAGCAAAGGAAAGGTGAAGAGAAACCCCTCTCACGCATGAGATGCCTGGGGGAGGCTGTTGTGAGCCTGGAAGCAGAAACAACGTGGGAAGCCGAAATAGGAGGAGAACTGACCTGGTGCAAGGGGGTATCTGAGAGGGTATCTGGACCAGTGGGATGCATTTGTTGGATTTCTCCCCCTCCCAGTGTGGTATATGGCAGATACCACATGCTGAGAGAGAGATTCTGCCTCTCCATGACCCCATTCCTGCCACTAATTCACCCAGCCCTCAGGACATCCTTGGACACAGCCCCAGGAGTCGGATGGTGCTGTCCTGGGGAGCACAGGAAAGCTTCCTCCCTCGTGCTCCCAGCGGCTGGCTTTGCAGAGCAAATCCTCTTCTCACCCAGTGGTGATCCCTGAGTGAGCAGGCATCTCTAAAGGGCAGGCACGGAGCAAGGGGCAGCACTTGCCTGTTAAACAAGCTCCCTTTATGCTTAAACAACAGCCCCTTCTGCATTTATAACTGAGTTCACCCACGGTCCAGGGTGGGTTATGGTGGGGTATTTCTGACAGAACGCTTCTCAAGCCTCAACATTCACATTGCCTTATCCTTGCCCTTATCAGGAGCAGTGTTCTGCTTATTCACCTGTAGGAAACACGGGTACAACACATTCCTCTGTCAGCAGGGAAGCCTCCCTGGCTGCACTGGAAGATCAACAGCGCTGGCAGAAACCTTCCTCTGAATGTCAATATCCCACCCCTGGGAACGTGGCCTTCTCCAGTCACCACCTCCCTGACCAGCTGAGCAAACACGATGGACTTAGTCCTGTTAGCTTAGGTGCTCAGGAGCCTCGCTGCCCAGGTTTCCTTGGCTAACCATTAGCAGGGGCTCCTATGGATGGAGACAGAACCGCGGCCAAAGCACATCACTACTGCAGGGAAGGCAGTTGGTGCCCTCAGGTGTTCTAGCCCTGAGCTGCTGCCATAAGGAACCTCCCCTGCCCACCTTTTGTCCAGGGATCGTGTCCTCTTTTTCTCTTCTTCTGCAGCACATAAGCTTTGTCTTTGGTGCAAAAATGCTCCTCATCAGCCTGGGCTTCTTGTAGGACATCATCTTCATATGGGGCAGCCACCTACATCAATGAGAAGAGCAATCAGCCTATAAACTACCCCAGCTTTCATAGGGAGCTGATGGCCTGGCTGCACTGCTGGGGACCTTTGTGACCATTGCTATGGAGTGGTGATGAATGCTGTTGTTCACAAACCCTCTTGGCTAGCTGGAAAGGGTGGTATCTCTATCCCTCAGCAACAAGTTGGGTAACTGTGTGGGAATGAGGCTTGGCATCTTGCGTAGGAAGAGCCATCACCCTCTGGAGTGAGCTCGGGCAGGGATAACCGGTCTTACACCTCTCGGACCCAACAGCCTAAGCTAATGGCTGAGGAGGGCAAACAAACCTCGCTGTCTGTTGTGTCTGGCTCATCCGATTCCTGCTTCCCGGACTGGGCATCGTTGTCATCTAAGGAAACACAACAAGAAAGGGTTTTTGGCTGGCAGGAGGCCCCACAAGCTCAGGAGCAGATGCAGACCCGTTGAGGCAGCAGATTCAGCAATAAACTGTGTTGCAAAGCAGAGGCACCACAAGCTGCACGGCTTGAAATGAGTATTTGAGGCAGATCCACCAGGACTCTGCTGGGGAACCAGCTCCCTGTAAAGCCGTATCCATAGGACTTTGCTACCTCAAGGCCATAAGTGAAGCCCCAAAGCCCATGGCTATGTGCAGGTTGGGAAGCTGATGGGTATTGAGAACCCCAGACTGCACCTTCCCATTGGAGACCAGGGTGGGGAGAAGCGTGCCTGGGTAAAGAGGCTGAATGGACAATTCCAGTGCTGGTCTGTGGCTGTCAGCAGGGATCGTGTGTGGAGGAGCAGAGGGAGGAAAGGCAGGGGAGCTGCTTCCCTGCCCAGCAGAAGGGCTTTGCCTCAGGCTGCTCATCCCCAGACACGCACCTGCATGCATCAGACACGCACCTGACAACATGCACAGAGCGGAGTTGTGCAGGGACTGAGCCTTGCTGCTGGCATCACCCTGCCTGCACCCGCAGCAACACAACGGCACTGGCCATGGAGGCCATGAAGGGCTGGGGATGGAGCTGGGCCCCCTTCCCAGGAGCATTCCAGGGCCTCAATACCTGTTGCTCCTTACCCCAGGTCCAGCTGGAGTGGGGTTGTTGGGAGAGCATCCTCTCTTGCTGCCCCTGCCCAGGTGGGAGAGCAGACCCTGCTGCTTTCAAACCCTCGTAGAGCCCCTGCTCCCAACCTCCCTTTATCCTTGGAAGAGTTAAGGTTCACTAGAAAGTGCAGAAGTGTTTGTGTATGGTTTCCTGGGCATTGAGTCAACCTTAAGGTGAGAACTGAAGAAAGCCCTGTATTCCCACACCCAGAATGTAATCAGCTGAGATTCTTCTCCTATGATGCTATCTCCTGAGCATGTAAATCACAGAGGACTCCCTGCTCCAGTGTTCCCAAACCACCCCGACACGCCCAGACCAACTAATCCAGGCGAACTCAACTTTCTGGCCCAGCCAGTAAGGCTGGAATGGAGCAGCTCTGGGCAGACGTGCTTCCTGCTCTGCTCCCTATGGCTGCTGCCTGCCTCCCACCCACCCTGGGCAAACCTGGCACCCACATCCTGCAGTGGTCAGGCAGGGAGAAAGAATGATGTGTCCCCACTGCTGGTTTGGGGAATGGAAAGGGCTCTTATGAAGGATGGAGCTGGAAAAAGGAGGAGAGCATCCTGTCCTTCCTGCTGCAGGTATCAGCATCCCTCGCACCGTGCTCAACCCTGCATCCTGTGCCAGTACGGGGCATGCTTTGAAGCAAGTTGGAACAGACAGGGATGGTTTGTCCAGCCCCAGTCCTGCAAACCTCTTCATTTTCCCCATCTCTGGGGTGATTTCCAAGCTTCTGCTTCCCTGAGAGGGGTGGGTAATGCTGGGCAGCAATGTCGTCCTGTCATGGATCACTGTGGAGTGGGTTTTGCCAGTGGGTTGGTGTTAAACTGATGTTTTTAGCTGCTGGAGAACTCTGTGCCACCCAGCAGCTGAGTGCAGGATGGTCTGCAGGGTGTGCAAGGGCAGCCCATGGGTGGTTCCTGGTCTGTGCTGGGCAGAGACATTGGGTTCTCTCCAGAACAGCCAGGTTACTTTTTCCCTATAGATGATGAGCCTGAATTTTGGGCATCCCCAGGGTTGAAAATTGAGCCCTTAAGGATGAAGATGTGAAACCTGAAGTTCCCCTGACGGCCTAAAAGCACTGGGAACCAGGAGTACCAGGTTCCATGGAAAGGTTTCCCGTGCTGGTCAGCCACTGCTTCGGTCCATGGGGGTTGTGGGTGCGTGCAGAGCCCAGCGCAGAGCTCAGGGCTGTGAGATACCATCACCCAAATGCTCCTGCTTTCTCAGATGTCACGTTTGCCTGGGGCTTTTTACCTGCTTCTCCCTTCTGTGCGCTGACATCCAGCCTCACCCCAGCCTCTGCAGGGGCCTCTGGGTCGCTCGGTGTGGAGTTGTTTGTCGGATGTGCCCGGGAGACTGTGAGCTGTAGGATACAGGGAGCACAAACGCTGCCTTCACCAGGCAGGAGGAAAGGGCCATCCCCAGCCCCTATGTGATGACAGTGACAGCCATGGGGATGAGCATGGCAGAGGTGTTCTTATGCACTGGTGATACCCAGCACACCTCCTGCACCAGACTGTGGGACAGGGCACAGGCAATGCCTGTCCTTGGAACCTGATGGAAACCCCACCGGCATGGGAGGGGAGGTGGGAATGGGAGCCAGAGCTGGGCAGCTGAGGCTTTGCCATGTGCAAATACATCCCTGTGGCTTCACACATGCAGCAAAGCCATCTTCCCATGGGACATTAATGGTCATAACAGTGCCAACACCAGTGCTGGGCATCCTGGGGAGGGGAAGGGGCCACGGTTGATGCCAACACGAGCTGTACTCACCACAGCTGCATCCTCCTCATCCTCCTCCTCCTCCTCACCAGCACCAGGCAGTGCTTGGGTGGCACTGGCCCAGTGGTAGCGGGGGAAGCACAAGACATCCCGTTCTGCCCCATGTCTCTCATGGGGACCACGGGCTGTCAGCACTGCGGGGCTGTCCCCGGGGCTCTGTGGCTCCCGACGGTGGTGCCAGCCCCTTCCCCTGCCTCGGCCAGAGTCTGACAGGTCCAGCGGCACGTCTGCACCATCATCCCTTGCTGCCTTTGCCTTTCCTCGGAGCTCAGAGCTCTCCCGGCTCAGCCAAAGCTCCTTCTCTTCCTTCCCATCTACAGCATCCTCCAGGAAGGGCCTCTCCTCCTTGCACCCCGGTGTGATGCTCGGCCACGGGGAGAGGGGCCGCTCCTCCGGTGGGAGCTTTGTGTCTCCATCTGCCCGCGGGCCTGGCTGGCACTGCTGCATGAGGAGATGCTGCAGCCGGTCCCTGTGCCTGAGGAGCTGCAGCTTCTCCTCCAGGTGCTGGTCCCTCACGTACACCATGGTGGCTGGGAGCTTCAGCAGGGCTGCGTGGTCCTCCCAGCCATCGCGTGGCCGTGTCCTGCCATCGGCATCTTTGGCTCTGAGCAAGTGGCTGGAGAAGCTGCTGCCATCCCGGTCGGCAGGGGCATAGTCGCTTGCCAGCCCCAACTGGTGCAGGGAAAGGTGCTTGTGGAGCAGGCAGAGCTGCTCTCTCCGGGCGATCAGTTTGAGGTTTTCATAGGACGGAACAGCCTTGGGGGAGTCCGGTTTCGTTGCTGACAAATAACTGCAAGAAGCAGGAAGAAAATAATCACATTAATTAGAGAATTTCCATGCAATTTCCCAGCTCCTGCAGGTGATGTGTGTGGTCTCTCCTGCTCTTTCTGCACCCTGTTGCCTGTTACAGCAGCAGGCGTCATGCTTGCCGTTGGATGCTGTGCTAGGGAGGAGGGCTCTGTGGCCATGGGCCTTGGGCAGTTGGCAGCAGGAAGGCATCACCATCCCACCATCCAACAGTGCTCTCCTGCCTCTGGACCACAGCAGCTCCAGGCAGGCAACTGAGCGAGTGGAGGATGCAGTGACCATTCACATCAGCACTGCTGCTGAGAAGTCACTTCTCAATCCATCCCTTACAGCCAGAAGCATCCTAAAAACTCTCCTTTGGGCTTTCTCAGTGCCTTGGTGGACCTGAAGACCTCTAGGACAGAGGAACAGCCCACCTTGCCCTAACTCACTCAATGGGAGACTTTACAGCCATGCCAAGGGGGCCATTATTGTGCATGAGCCTGCTCTGCAAACCCAATCTCTGCTATTGTTGCTTTTTTGGCAGCTTCCGTGTGTGTAAGCTTTCCCTGGGAATGCTCGGCAGATCTAATCCCGCTCTGAGAAACGCGCTGTCTCCAGGTGAACTCCCTGGCTTTGCTCAGCCCTTTGTGCTTCTGAAATCAATGGAGTGGATAAGCCTGGGGAAGTGCTGAGCCCTGCAGAAAAGCCCATTAGAATAGATAAGGAAGGATTGTTGCCTCCAGTGAGGCAAGTCCTGTCCTCCCCCTGGAAGTGAGGGCACGTGGTTCCCCTTATGGGTCTCTCTGACCAAGCTGGAGTAACAAGAGGCTGATCTCGCTGGGCTGGATTCCAGTCATGTTTTGCTGGTATAAACTGGGAGACCCCCCCCCTTCCCTAAGGCTGTAGAAGTGTGGAGAAGAAGGTGGGCAGACACAGTGAATACCGGCCACCTTATGATAGAATCATAGAATGGTTCTGGTTGGAAAGGACCTTAAGATCATCCAGTTCCAATCCCCTGCCATGGACAGGGATGCCTCACGCTAGACCATGTCCTCAAGACTCCATCCAACACAGTCTTCCCAGTGGAACTGCTGCAACGGGCCACGATCAGACCCACACCACGACCCACGAGCAGGCAACTCACGCCTCAAGGCTGAGGCTGTGCTCGCGTTCCGGAGGGAGAGGAGTCTTCCTGGCCGGTGGGGACACAGCTGCCCTCGAAGGACTTCTTTCCAGGAGGCAGGATCTGGAGCCGGGTCTCACCAGGGCGATGGTTCCATGTAATTGGTTGGCGATCCTCTGGGATGCCTGTGGCAGAGGGAAGAGTCTGGGTGAGCTGTTCTGCTGGGCACATGGTGTGACCGAGACAATCAGCTCCTAAGAGCTCTGTTTGATACGGTCCTGCTCAACAGCTCAACCATATTTATATCGGTTTTCCCAGGAAGCTTCCCCTTTATGTTTTCTATTGGGATACACAATATTCTGTATCTCCTGGCTTCACTGATCTGTAGGCTTGAGCTTCCTCTCAAGTCAAGCCATGATTCAGTGTCTTAACCAAGATAAAACCCTGCAAATTCCCTGATCCATAAGTCATTCCACTAGGCTTCATTCATGCAAGCTCCTGCCTTGCACTGATTTGATGAGCGCATTTCCAGTGATGTAGCTGGCTGTGAGGCCAGGACATCACCTTCTCCATCTGCTGTCACGAAAGGCTCAGCACATGTTCTGACTTGACTTTCCCCTGCCCACCTGGAGATGTCACCAACCCTTCCTGACATCCCTATTAATTATCCTCAGAGCCAACCTGCAGCCTTACCAAAACCCTTTTCCACCTGCTCTTTCATGTGTTCTGTGGCCTTCAGGTAAGCAAAGCCTGTGCCAAAACAGAAGCATCTGTGTGGGTGTGTATGTAGGCTTGAGTTCCCACGAATAGGGCTCCAGGTCCTGCAGCCTCATCTCCCAGTGCCCAACATCACCGTATCACTCAGCATCCCTCGGCTGACACATACTTTGTGCTTTAAAGGCACAGCAAGCTTGCAGCAACGCACAGAATGAGAGCCACTCCATGCCAGGCCCTCTGAAAACACCAATATTCATGATGCTGCAGGTGGGGAGACATCTGTGCTGCTCCTGGGCAGGGTGCTGTGGTGTGTCTGTTCTCAGTACCCACAACTCCCACAGTTTACACATTCTCCAGGCTTTTCCAACACTTGCAACGCTGCAGCTTCTTGCTTGCCCGGTTGATGGGGAGCTGACTCTATAACTCAGGATGAGCTACACTGAAATGTGGCTCAAGCACAACCTCCCCAGCCCCTTCACTGGGAGCTTTCCTCAGCAAGATCCGAGAGAGGAACCAGAGCGATGAGGAGAGGACTCAAGGATGCTAGATGTGTTGCCATGGAGGATTAAGATGTGCACACTCACAGCACGGACAGGAGCCTGTGCCAAACACCAAATGCTTTGCTTATGGGTGGCAGTGTCTGCAGAGAGGATGTATTTTGGTAGGTGTTCTCATTGGCTCTGGTCGCAGCAAACTGGCTGAGTGTTTCACCCCCTAAATGCCTCGTGCTCTTTCCCTATCCCAGCCTCTTGATCCAGTTCAGATTATCACAGGCAGGGAAAAGGCCTGAGGACATCCATCTGCCTCCAACACTCACCACTTCTGCGAGGCTGACTTCCTGCAGTACAGTGTCTGGGGAAGTCTTGCTGCTTGGAGAGCTTCTCTGGCTTCTCTGCCCCGCAGGCTTCTCTGCAAGAAGGAGACAACCACGGTGATGGTCCCATAGAGATGCTGCATGTGCTGCAGGGTGCTGGGGTGCCCCAGCTTCCCGAGGATGCCACTGGGTGGTACCAGCCATCCCCTGTTGAGGATTTCAAGCCAAAATCTCCACCTGGCTCAAGCCAGGACCTGGCTGAATGTACCCTCCATTGTGTGTGTGTGGGGCAATGGAGCAACACGGTCTCTGCAAGAAATGGGTGGTGGGTCCACACCTGCACAGCACTCACAGTGAGGGCACCCAAGCACTGTAACACAGAGCAGCGTTTCTCCCTTGACCTGCACTCCCCCAACCCTCAGCAGCCATTCTGTCCATCTGAGCTGCCAACAGCTTGGTTTTTGCCCTCCAGACCCTTACCCAGAGCAGCTCTGCACCACGGCTCAGTTACTCTTCCCATCCCCAGGTTCCTCAAGGGTAGCAGCAGCCAGTAGTACCCACCTTCTTCCAGCTCGAGGCCCGGCCCATCATGGTGGGGTTCTTCTGCTTCCCTGTGAGCTGCTTTCTCAGTGCTGGCATTCCTGCACCCTGGGGACAGTAATGCCAATGGGGAGCTGGGAGTGGAGGTGCTTTCCCTGGAGGTGACTCCTGGGGGCTTTGCCCTGTCCCTGTTAAAAGGAGGAAATGAATGAAGGAGAAGGGACAGGAGAAGGAAGGTTTGAGAGCCACTGTACTGGGACCTCTGAGTTATAAAGCCCAATATACAACTGTACATATAGATATGTATGTGGATATACCGGATCCTCAGACTCATCTCCTTCCATTGCAGGTTATTGCCAGCTCAGCTGCAGTCTGGAGCATGGGACAGAGCCAACATGACAGCTCAAGGTCTGATTTCCCCACTTGGCTGTGGGTAACATCTCAGGAAGCTGTGACGTTGGGAAAGCCAAAACCCAACAGTGGCTGTTGCAAAAGCTCTGTGAGAACCTGTACATCCCTGGCTGGGCTTTCAGCCTGGGTTCAGCACAGGGATGTGGTGGCTGTCCCCCTTCACCGTATGTAGCTGGAGGGGCTGATGCTCTTGGTCACTATAAGGGAGTCATTGAGACTTGGAAACCCTCTTTATGCCGTGGACCGTGTCCTGGCTGGACCCTGATGCTGACACATGGGTGTTTGGCTGGAAATCTTCCTATCCAGCAGCCCAGAGAACAGAGCAGGAATGCTCAATGCTCAGCAAACCCAGCTCAACCAACAGCTCTGAGAGTCCTCAGGCCTTGGGAAGAATTGGGGAGTAAAAGTGAGAATTCCTTTTTAAGTGGGTGGTGTTTCTGGTCTCCAAAGAAAACACATTTCTAAGCTAATCCCTCAGTGCTAATTCCTTTGGACTTTAAGCCCTGGAGGGAAGAGCTGGTTTGTATGAACTGGCCAGCCTGGCAGGTTACTTGCCTTTCAGCACAGCGCTCTGCTGGGATATGAACCTGTTGGTGCAGATCACTTCTCCTTCTTAACCCCATCTCAGTCCCTTGCACATCACTGTTCTTCCCCCAGGCACAGCCTATTTCCTGCAGACCCTCTCTGACTGCTGCAGGAACAGAGCTGGTGCCATTGGAAAGCCATGGAAACCCTGGCTGGGACACATGGCCAAGGTGAGCAACCCAGAGCTTTGCTTCCCATGAGACACCCATGGAGCAGTGCCCAATACCCTTGTTCCCCAAAATCTGACTCCTTGGATGCAGGTAAACAGGAGAGCAAGCAAAGACCATTACAGGTGTTTTGGTATCTACCATCTACAGGACATCATAGGACTTAGATGCTAAAATACTCCTGAGGATGCCACAGTCTGGACGTAGCCGTGCTCGGCTGCGGGGATGCCTTTGTCCTTACCAACACCCCTCCCAGTGAATGAAACCCAGCTGAACACTTACTCCAGGCTCCGGAGCTTCTTCACTTCTTCCTTGAGTGTTTTGTTCTCTTCCCGCAGGCGGTTCGTCTCATTAGCTGCAGGGACACAAGTTGTGCCTGGATTCAGGCAGTGCACGAAAGGAGCTGGTGCTCCTCACAGCTCCGTGGGTGCGTGAGGATGAGGAAATGGCACCAGGGTTTGAAGGGATCCCAGATTTTCTTCCTACTCTGAAAATATCCCAGGTGCCAAGGGATTAAAAGGAGCATCTTCCTGAGCTGGGTTTGGTAAGGATTGCGGGGTGCTTGCAGCCCAGAGGTGAGCATGACTCAGGTGGGATGGTGGCTGTGGGACAGTGGGATGGACACAGCCAACACCCTGCCTGTGAGCATCACTGCTGGTCCCATGAGCGGGTGCTGCTTTAGGGGGCATGGAGGGGATCAGATGAGGGTCAGAGGGAGCTGTGAGCAACCAGCAACTGGGTGCTGCATTGATGAGCAGAGTGAGCTGCTGCCTTGGGTCGCTCTGCTTGGAAGCACTTGGGGAGCAATGGCATAACAGGGAGATAATGCAAGGGCTGCTGGCACTTCTGCGTCCCTCCTAACTGCCTTATAGAATCCCCATATCTCCTTTACCCCAATGACCCTCACTGGGCCAGCCAGATCCCCAGGGAAAAACACACGGAGCCTGAGAAGTGCTGGGAGTTCTGCTGCCAAAGGCTGGGGAGGAGATCCCTCACACTTGGTTCCCATCTACCCACACTGAGCTGCTGTTGTGACTTCCCTGTCTGTGCCAGTGTTGCTCCTCCAGTATCACATGCATCTTTTATCTATGTGGCTGACATGGCCTGGCCAGCCTGGGGCTGTCTTGGCATCAGCATCTCTCATCTTCCTGGGGGTGCAGAGGGCTGCAACCCCCCCAGCTCTGCCACTTCATGTGAGTGGCTTCCTCTGCTTAAGGGGGAGGGGGGGACGACGACACATGGGCATCGGCACTCCTGCTCAGATCTGATTTTCCAAGGCCTCAACACTTCCACTGGCTTCCCCATCCCCAAATCCCTCATTGGGTGCCCAGGCACTGTGAAGGTTCACATGGAAATATCTGGGAGAGGCATTAGTGGAGGAAAACTCAGCCCAAGCCGAGCTTATGGCAGGGGATGGTACATACTGAGGATGAAGATGTGCTGCAGGCTCTGGAAATGAGAGGTCTCATACTCATTCTGCTTCTTTTTGGCCAGCTCCTGGGTGACCATGCATCTGTCACAGAGACCCGCTCGCAGCCTGGAGGAGAACCCATGGGCAGCAGCTTGTTACCACATGGTTCCCGTGAGGAAAATAAGCTTGTACCCTTCCCATGGAGAAACACGAACACCCAGCCCAGCACCCACAATTGGTGAGAGTGGTTTTCATCTGTGCAGCCCAGCCCTGGCTTTTCCATCCCGACAGATCCAGTCCCACCACCATCACCTTAGAAAAGCTCCTCTCTATGTGCTCCTCCAGCTCTCCCAGCAGCTCAGTGTGAGCAAAAAAGAGGTTCAGGTGCTATCTGCTTCTGGGAAGACAGCGAACCCCAACTCTTCCCTTAGGAGGGTGCCCTCACTGCCACCAAACAGCACCTTATTGAAAAAGCAGTCTTACCTGTTTTCTAACACCTTCACATTTTCTTTAAGGACCTTCTGTTGTTCCCTTAACTGGTGATTTTTAGCAAACAACTCTTCAATTCTCTGAGCATCGCTGATTGAAGAAACAGAGCAAAGAAAAGAGGGTTATGGGATTTCTCCTCCAAATCTGTGCCTTTATCCCCCTATCGAGGGGAAGGATTTCTGTTCCCAGCGCACTGTGCTGCTCATTCCGGGGTAGCTGCATTGCTTTTGCTTTTGTGTCAGGAGGAGAAATGTATTGCAGCCCAGATGCCGCCCTGGGACACTCTGGAACCTTGCCTCATCCCAGCTTATTGGTTCTCAAGACAGCAAGCACCATTGTCACAAGCATCACTCGCCGGTGGGAAGGCAAACTGTAGGTGGGCTGGGATTACCCCAAGCCCTGTCTGTGCTGGGGACTTCTATATGAGAATCGTAGAATCATAGAACAGTGTGGGTTGGAAAGGACCTTAAGATCATCCACTTCCAACCCCCCTGCCATGGGCAGGGACACCTCACACTAAACCATGGCACCCAAGGCTCTGTCCAACCTGGCCTTGA